>JAKOGI010002064.1:44098-146747 GCA_029747015.1 Carnegiea gigantea | reverse complement strand
GAATAATTGTGATTTTAGACTTGACCTTTCCGACTGTAAAGAATAATTTAATTTTCAGAGTTGGATTATCAAAATGAATTAACGAACAAAATGAAGAGCAAATAAGTAGCAAAGTAGAGAGAAATCAAATAGGAGAAAGTTCTAGGACTTTGGATTTCACCTTTGATGCCAATATTGCTTTACTAATTCAAATGGAGATTCAATTTGTCTCTTGTTCAACCCAAGCTACAAGCATTAGACCATAAATTAAAGAGTTGATTATAATTATAAAGTGAGATGATTTATCCAGTGGTTTAGCATGAACTATTCTTTTTAGACATAAATCATCTAATTCCTAGCATAAATTATTCAATTTAAACCATTATAATTTTAAGCCCAAATTGCATAATCATCATATTAGCCTACAAGGTCTAATATTCATTTGAGATAGCAAATTAAACTAGTGTCATTAACATGATTAAACATTAGTATTAAGATGCGAAAGTCAATGATGATCAAATATAAACTCAAGATTATGCAAAAAAGACAAAAATAACCCCATAAGAAATTAACAAAAGAATATTATTATCAGGGATCCATCCTAGTCCTAGAAATGAGTAGTTTAGTCGGCCATAGTTAGGAAAAACACCATTGGAATTGGTATATTTTACTTCCTATGTCCAAACCTTATACTCAATTACACAAAATTATGAAGCTTAGTGTAAACTCTCAAATTTGACTCACAAATGAGATGAGAAGAGAAGAGAAAAATAGCTAATCAAGCTTATTTTCTTCTTAACCCCTCAACCCAAATGATCTTGTCTTACAAAGACTCTCTCAACTCTCTAAAAAAATAGAAAATAGAAAATGGGAGAACGAGAGAGAGAATGGATGAATGTATGAGTGTGAGTGTGTATGGATGGATATGAGTGTCTTTTTTCCCTCAACCTTGAACCCTTTTTATAGTGAAAATCTAACCCCTTAGGATACCCCCAAAATTAATGAAAATCAATTCCAATTAATTTGGGATGTTACATGCATGGTCATGGCTAGTCATAAGTATAATATTAATGTTGATTAATGGCATTTGATTAGGTTAAGAATTAGCCATGTGGGAAAATGGGAGATCTTCTTCTTTTTTTTTTTTTTTCTCTTTCTTTTCCTTTGGGCTTAAGTTTGGACTCTAGGCATTGCACTTGTAGGAGTTCCGAGAAGAATTAATCAACTTCATCCCAAACTCTTCTATATTTATTTCTACCTGAAAATTTCATAAAATATGCATTATTTACCCATAAAAATATATTTCAAAGACATAAAAGTAGGTGAAATAAAGGAGAAAATTATATATAAAATATGAATTATCAAAGGCCTAATGGTCAAAGACATAACATAAACACTTAATGTACTGCGCCCATCAGTGAGGAAGAGAAACAAAAGCACGCACCAATTTGGCGCTTCTACTTCGGGGGGCTCTTCTCCTTAAAATCACTTTTCAAAAGCTATTTTTCACTTTTGGAAAAATTGGTGTTTGGCCCAATTTCTATTTTAGAATGCTAAAAGCAGTTTCAAAATTAAGGCTAAACACCCACTTTATTAGGTGTGGCTAGAAGTCGAATGCATGATGTGGGGTATATCAGACGTGATATCTTTATATAGATATCAACAACACCTGAGACTAGCATAGTGGCAAACAGTTAAGTCATGAGGAATCTGGAAAGAACCTCCGACCATGCATCAGTGGCACATAGGAAATAATTTGCATCAAAAGGGTGTAACGGTCTTGACTGTGGTAGATTCATATAAGAAATGAAACCCCAAATATTTCTTCTAACTTAGCAACGGTGCTAAAGTGGAAAGAAACAGTCATATGTTGCCTTGTTGTTGGAAGAGTTTATGGCTCTATCCTTAAAAGCGCAAGAGTCTGTTTGGTTAAAGAGATAATTGAATTATTTGGTTGGTTGACAAAATAGTACTGTCCAGTAATGGTTTACTGGGACAAGTTGTGATCACATGTACCAAGAACCTTAAGTATTGCCATAAGACAAAATAGATTAGATATAAGGTTCAATTTTGTAAGTGACATGGTGACACATAAAGATAGTGAATGCAAAGTATTTGCCCACGAAGGAAATGGTTGTAGAGCCATTTAGCTAGCCCTAGTAAGGGGGTGTGCTTCTTGAGCATGTAAATGCTTAACAGTCTTTGTAGATGACAAGTGTGCCCTGGTATGTTGTTCACTAATTGTTTTCCCAACATTCACAAGTGATTGTCTAATATTGTGAAATGTAAATGAGTTATTTTGCATACATGTTTATTAGAATGCTTGAACATGCATTCTTATTCATGGATGCTTGTGTGCATTCTTGAATGTGAAAAGTATGTCAGGCAGACTTGAGGTTAGCCCTCTCACACGGGTAACCACCTTCATTGATGTGTGTATCGATGGGAGATGAGACAAGATTTTAAATAAAATTATCAGAAGGATAATTGTGAGAACTCATCAACTTAAAATCATGAATGTTGCCTTGATAATGATAGAGGGTCATTACAATATATTGGTAAAAATGATTTTATCTAGTCTACCTTAAAGAGGCTAGATGTGAGCTCAAGTTAATGAGTAGATTTAGGAACTCACATAATCGTTGCAGCATTTTGGTTAAAGAACCAAAAGACATACGCGCCAGAGAACGCTGTAACACATGTTTCATACCATGTGTGCAAGATACGATCAATCGGGCTAATATAAGTTAGATATCTACTTATATTTGTGTGAGACCCTAAAAGGTTATGGCCTTATATTTGTATTTTCACGACTCCAATCAGTGGCTTGAGACTCAATTTAATGTTCGTTATTTTAGTGTGTTGCCAAAGGATCATGAGTGATTTGGTTTGGCAGGACATGTCTAGAAAAGCAGGTTAGATTTGGTCGAGAGTCTCGTGAGAAGAGAAAGATCATTTATAGAATCTCATTATTTTCTATTCATCGGTGCACTGGGTATGACATATGGGTCATAATTGTGAATATAAAAAATGATGGTTTGATGAGATCAAAATGAGACATCTTAATGAGAATGTACTTACATACTACTAACTACTTACACACGGTTCTCGATGAGAGGTTATATATTCTTAACAGATGTATAGCATATATCTCTCACAAGGACGCTGGTTACATGGCCTATTTTTCCAGTATGAAGATTGTGCAAAAATAAAAGAAAATAAGTTTTTCTTAAGGTGAAAATAAGCACTTCCTTATGTGTGAGTAGGAGATGTTGGACTCAGGGGCTAGTACACCCTCCAAGCCCAATAGATTGACTGCTTAAGTCACCTCAGAAACCCTAAACCTCGACTGTCCTTCTAATATAAAAGGGATGTCTGTCTATAAGGAAACATATGAGAGAAACATTGAGGATTCTCTAGAGTGAGTTTTCTGCACAAGACCTTAGGGTTTTTAGGTTGTGGGATTGTTAAGGTTTCTTCGAATTGTGAGTTTCTTCCTGAACTAGTGATTTGAGATAAGGTTTGATAGTCTTTCGTTGTAGGATTAAGATAAATTCGTTTATGCTTAATTCGATATATTAAATCCTTCATTTATAAAATTATATGTATAATTGCTTTTTTGCCTATAGGATTGCCATTTTTGGATGCCTTTGAATCAACAGAGATAGCTACCAAATTCTTCAATCCGAACGATTGATAGTTAATTTTACCAACAATTTAGTGATTTTGAATTATTAAGCGCATAAATTTACACTAAATTAGAGGCAAAGATGTGTCTTTCCTAAAAACCCTAAAAGATATACATATACTATATATTTGGGGTGAGGGCATTCTTTAGAATGCTTTTGTGACGAGGAAAATGGTTTCTACATTAATCATTTTTTTAAAAAAATCTAGGGCACTATATAATTATATTTTATGAAACGTAAGTCGAAAGATTTTCTAAAGTATTATAAATCACTATAGGTTCACATTTTATTACAAAGAATACTTGACAATTTACTACTGAATCCTCTACATAAAGCCACCACTGAATGAATTCATCAGTGGTGTCTATTATTCAAAAGTGAACCATAAAATGTTTATCTCAATACATATATTAGATGAGATGATATCATCCCACAATTAGAATTTCAAGTAAAATGATGGTACTAATTTACTGTGACAAATTTGAATTCCAATATATCAATAAATTTATTGGTAAAGTCTTTTACGTTGGTATAAAGATTCAAAGGAGTACTCGGTAGACAAAATAACATGTGAGCCCAATGTGGATCGATACAACCTGGATATACTAAGCCTAGCAAGTTAGCCAGCTAGCATCATTTGAGTTAGAAACCAAGCTAAGTTAGTTTTGGTAGGTCTTGCCGTTTCTTACTTGGGAACTAAAATAGAGCTATCCCAACCCATACTAGCAAATTGGATTTGAAGATTTCATCTTAATATGATCGTCAAAGACTAAATGTTTTTGGTTAAAGACATACTTGACTTGTATATCAAAGTGATTGAGTTCAATATAAAACAAAACGTCAAAGATTTATTTGGTGTTCCTGAATACTCGAAGTTAGTAGACACTGCAAGACTAGGTAAATGGCTTCTAAGGTGAGTTTTACAAAAATGTTGACCTCAAAAGTACACTAATTAGGTTCCTAAGGGTTAAGATTAAACTAGCAAATCGAAATAATCATCATGCAATGAACACTAAATTAATTAGCAAACATTTAATATATATGGATAAGTATTATTGGCAAAATGAATCAAGAAAATGTGATTGTTTCAATCATCCCATTGCATTATTAAAGAGTATTAAAGAAATATTTGAATTATTCAATATACACTCAATTCGGACCAATTAAAGTAATCTGATTTAATTAATTAATTAATTATATTGCAAATAATTCAAAGTACTCACTTGTAACGGTAAATTCAATCTTCTATGCAGTCACAAATTAAGCAACGTAAAAATTATACATTCAAAAATTTTCTTTCCTAGAAATTATTATTCACAGTTTAAGGGAAAGCAAAAAGCAAGCAGGTAGGTCAAGCCCACAAATAGAAGTTTGTACTTTCACACCTTCAAAACATCTTCAAATGTCATTGCCAAAAAGAAAATTAATGGCTATGACATTAAATGCCCACAGAAGAGAAGGCTCTGGGAGGAAAAGGAAGCCAAAATCTGAAGATGATTTTTCCAAGGCAAAAAAAGAAGATGTTGACATTTGTGAGACCATAGTTAAGAGCTCTGATTAGAAAGAAGTTGTTAGAAAAAAGATCTAAAAGTATTTATTTGCTCACTCTAGCCACTACCAACTCAATTACTACATTCCTGAGGATGTGTAATAAATAGAGGACTTACCTAAGGATGAAAAGTATAGCACACAACACACAAGTGCTTCTAGAAATATTTTAGCTATCATCCATTCTACTAATATTACAAATACTTCTGTAATTGTTGTAATCATTGCAATCCTCGTCATGAAAGAAAAATGAGAGAACTCACTTGCAAAGAAGAAGCTCAGTAGCAATTTTATCCTGCTTAATTAAGCGGCACTTTAGGCGAAATTCTTGGAGAAGTTATTTGGATTTGTTTTGTCCACATGCTGGCAAGATCATTGACATGGTGTAACTTGAGAAGTATTAATATGAATGGTTAAAATCGTAATGGGAAGCCTTCGGTGGATGCTAGCACAATTAATTTGGGTAAACTTCGTTAACAAATACTATATACTTTGTTTTCTTCTTTTCTCTTATCTGCTAAAGTTTCACTTTTACTCTAATGTTGTAAGAACCATCTGTATTTATCTGACTCAGGTGTAATTAAGAAAGTTATAAGAAACTAGATTAGGGAAGCACACAATGTTGGCAAGTGTAGTTGGAATAGAATTTTTGTAATCATTTTCTACTTATTAATTTTTAAAAATTTTGTTCATGAAATATAAGTTTGTCCACTTGCAGGGCAAATGATAAACAAATCCTTATAAGTGGTGGTGTTTGAATCCTTGACTTTTTATTTAAAAGGTGAATACTCTGCTACTTGCACAAGTGTGTTTCCTAATCTTTTCTTATTAATGTATATTGCCTTTCAAACAAAATAAACAAGGGTGGTTTGATTCGCTGGTCTCTTTTTAAATTTTTTTTAGTTTTTTTCTAGGTAATTGGCTCTAGTTTTGCATTTTCTTTTTTTTGGTGAGCTAGCAAAGCATAAGGTACATTAGCTCTAGAAGTTTCAAAAATGAGCAAGCTAGGTTGCATGTGAGCTTCTTTAGCTACTGAACTTTTTTTTTAAAAAAAAAAAATAAAATTAAAGGAAGCAATCTTCACTCACCTTGTTCACCTTTACAGGTTACAACTTTATTCAATAATGATAATAATAATAATAACAATAATAACAATCGTGGTGGGAAATTTAGAGTTTACCTCGATGCAAAAGCTTGCCTGATCTTTATACCTGCTTGGTTTCTACCCATGAACTGGTGGCTACCAGAGTCACTGAGCGTTCATGCTCTAAACCAGAACCTACTAAGATGGCTAGGTTATATGATGAAGAGGGCAGAGAGAGACTATTAGATCTAGAGAAATGGTTTACTGCTTGGATGTTTTTCAACCCATAATCCACACTCCTATTTATAGTAGCACACAGCCTCAAACACAATCTATAAATTAATGGCTAATTATGGAAGATTAATACAAAATTAATCCCCATTGTAATTGCAGAATCAATTGTTTGATTATGACATTTAGTGCGGGACTATTACTGGTCAACAACTCCCCCTGGTCACAAAGACCATGAATCTCATATCTGTCTGCTAGCAAATTTCCTCACGCTTCATAGTTGGAATGGAACGTGCGACCCAAAGCCAGACACAATAGTGTTACATCAAGTTACCATCTAACTGACATAACACTTTCATAAAATATAAACACCCCAAATCATTCAAAAAATCACCAATGGAATACACTACCCCTTTATGCCTGATATATCAACTAATTATATATTGAATATAATCGTCCATGCTTGATATGGTGATGGAGAAATGATTCCTTTGACAATTAAAATAATCCATCTTAGCATCGGTGCTTTCCTAATGTGCCCTGCTGGACCGTATACATCTTGGCCCTTAGATAACACAGTAAGGAAGCAACATCAAGCTTCGAATTCATATTATACTCTAAGTCAAAGAGTATTGCCAACGAGGGTCACACAATGACAAGGAAAGGGAACTCACTTATCACTCATCAAATAGGTCGGCATTTAGCACACACAGTATGAGGGTGTGTGATGGCATAGCTCCCACTAAGTTGGGCATGTCACTCTTCTATGCCACATGAATCGTAAGTCTGACTTTTACCTAAAAAACCAACCTGAGTTACTAGATCAACATACCTAATACACCTCAGCACTCAAGATTTGGCGATAAGGCATCGCTATAAAAACTTATTTCATATTTGACTACCTCGAGTCCCATCTTAGTCTTACCAAGGCGGCAGTATTCTTTCATTCATACACTCCTAGTATAAGTAATCAATATTGCACACCTAGTACCAATATGATTTTGTCTCATCCTGCCCACTACTCAAGCATCAGGATGATTGCTTGTGTGACTAGGTCAATTAGAAGGCTGGTAATATTACAATATGCCTTATAATGTACTTGTATATTTATAAATATCTGAAAAGAAACATCATTATTTATTTTATAAATACTCAATACAAGGATAAACATGTGCATCATACACTTAAATACATTCAAAAACCAAGTCCTATGTAGATTTAAGCTCATCATATGAGCTTTAAAAGCGTCTTTAGGAATAGACTTAGTTAAAGAATTAGCTATCATCCTACTTGTAGATATATACTTAATGGCAACTTCTTTGCCTTTTATGGCATTTCGAACAAAATAATAATGCCTCTTAATATGCTTGCTCTTCCCGTGAAACTTTGGATCCTCAGTAAACTGGATAGCAGCAATATTGTCGCACATCATTTCTATGGGATCATTAACTCTAGGAGTGAGATTAAGATCCTAGAGAAAATGCCTCAACCATATTACTTCTTGAGTCGCAAGGCAATAAGCAACATATTCTGTTTCCATAGTCGAAAGTACTATGCAGTCTTGTTTCTTACTGCACCAAGATATGGCTACCCTGCCTATGGTGAACACATATCCTAAGGTAGATCTAGATTCATCTAGATCGCCACCTCAATCAGCATCTGATTATCCTCTTAACTTGAGGTCTCTACCTCAGTAGCAACGACTGGATTATCTGTACCATGTATGTATCGAAAGATTCTCTTGATGGCTTGCCAATGAGCATGCCCTGGGTTGCTTTGGTAACGACGTACCAAACCCATTGTAAAGCAAATGTCTGGCCATGGGACAACATGGCATACATTAAGCTTGCCACTGCACTTACACAAGGAACATTACTCATTCTCTCATTCTCTTTGTCTATTTTAACGCACTAATCGAGACTTAAGATTAGACCCCTTTCAACTGAAGTGTCTATGGATTTAGAATAATACATTCAAAAACGTTCCAAGATTTTATTAATGTACGCTTAAGAAGCTTCTTGGAGCAGTTCTGAGTTATTTCTATGCCTATGACATAGCTAGCCTAACCCATGTCCTTCATCTCAAAGATGAAGGATAATCACTGCTTAATGGTCTGGATCATCTCTGTGTTGTTTTCAGCTAATTGAGTGTCGTCAACATACAAAGTAAGAAACATATATCCCCTTTGTAGTTTTCTTGGCATGCACACAGTTATCTTCGGATACCACATTTAAGCTAAAAGAGATAATAGCTTCATAAAATCTGAAATATCACACTCTAGAAGACTGCTTGAGACCATAAATGAATCTTTTAAGACGACAAACTTTATATTTTTGACCTTTTGACACAAAACCAATAGATTAATTCATGGAAATCTCTTCCTCAAGATTTCTATTAAGGAAGGCAGTCTTTACATCCATTTGAAATAACTCTAAATCCAAATAGGCAACCAGGGTCAGAAGTAGACGAATAGAGGCAATTCTCACCACAGGAGAAAAAGTCTCTTCATAGTCTACCCCCTCAATTTGGGTAAACCCCTTCACCACTAAACGAGCCTTAAACTTGTTAATTGATCCATCAGCTTAATGTTTTATCTTGAAAGCCCACTTGTTTCTAATCAACTCACGTAGAGGAGGAAGATCAACAAGTTCCCAAACCTTGTTTCTCACCATAGAGTCAATTTCATCCCTCATGGCTTCCATCCACTCTTTGTGATTTGATGAATCAATAGCTTCCTGAAAAGAGGTAGGCTCTTCTATCTCTAAAAGAGTGTACAAGAATATCTCCCATTTGATTTGAAAATATCATCGATGAATTCTTCCATGCTCACTTCTTGAGAGTAGAGGACCTGTGCTAGTTTGTCTCACTGAGGTACTCCTCCCTCTACCTCTAAGAGGTATAAAATTCCCCACTGTTGGGGAATGACTCCTACTATCCTGAATAAGTGGACTAGCCTCATGTTCATGAATTAGAGAGTGAGGATGAACCTCATTATCAGGTTGATTCTTTTAGGTAATCAACATCTCATCATCTCTTCCAGAAAATGAAATAGTACTATCCTCGGTGATAAGGTGAGTGTTTAAGCTCACCCCCTCCCCTGGAGATAGCTGATCATTTAGCGGTAACTCACACAACACTAGGTCTTTTTTGATTTCACTAATGCTTTGGAACTTATCCTCAAGAAACTCAATATTACGTGAATCTACTTCTGTCATACCATCATTAGGGTGTCCATCATGCATAACATATCCTTTAGAATGTTTGGGATGCCGTATGAACAACACTTTAGTGGCCCTTGGGTCAAGTTTCCCATATTTGTGAGTTGGGTTATGTACATTATTAGACGAGCCCCACGGGCGTAAATGTTCCAAGGAGCGCTTTCTGCTAAGCGATAACTCATATGGGGTGGTAGATACACTCTTACTTGGCACACACTTAAGGATGTAAGCTGCCGTGAGCAATACATACCCCCAAAAACTAAATAAGAGATTGGTGTGTTCCATCATTGACCTGACCATGTTAAGCAATGTTCGATTCCTATGCACTGCCATACCATTTTATTGTGGGGTGCTGAGAATTGTGAGTTATCTTCGCACACATTTCTCTTCACAAAACTCTTTAAACATATGTAAGAGGTATTCACGATCACGATCAATTCGAAGAGTCTTAACTCTCCGTTCTAACTGGGTCTCAACATCAGCTACAAAGCATTTGAACGCATCAAGTTCTTTGTAAGGATGTGATAATAGGTACACATACCCATATCTAGAATAATCATCTATGAATGTGAGGAAATAGAAAGCCCCATGATGTGCTTTCACATTTATGGGTCCACAAACATCAGATTCAATAAGCTCTAGAGGGCTTGATGCCCTTGAAGCCTTACCAAAAGGCTTCGCAGTCGCCGTGCCAGCTAGACATAACTCACATTTAGGCAACTTAACCTTAGTGAATTAATCTAAAAGACATTCTTTAGCTAGCCTACTCATCCTATCTTGGCTAATATTACTAAGTCTAGCATGCCACTTAATTAATTCTAAATCGAAATCAAAATGTGAGACAGAGACTGAATGAGAATTTTTATAACAATCATCCAACTCACGTAGAAGAAAATCATTCTTTACAATAGCATGGCCAAACACATTGCCACCATACAAAATGCCCAAACCATCAGGACAAGAACTAAAACCAAAATTAGACTTCATTAAAGAATATTAAGACAAAAGGCAAACTCGAACACCCAGTGCATAGAGACCATAAATAAGCAGTAATTTATTCTTTCCTCACAATGCGAGCTGGTACGTTTCAACATCTAGAATGTCTTCTTCACTGTTATTTCCCAGCACGATAGATTGTGAACCCATTGGATAGCAGTGAAAGTCCATGAAGCCGGCTTTATCCCAAACTATATGTTTGCTTGCTCCCGTATCTACAATCTAATTAGAAAAAAGATTAGCAACTAATACATGGGAACATACATATGATTCAGGAGAATAAGTGGAGAAAGGTACATTTTGAGCCTCAGGACAATCCCGAGCATAATGATCTTTCTTACCACAATTATAACACTTCACACATGCTATATTTTTCTCTCCATTGCCTTTGGCATTTTGCTCCTTGGCAATCCCAGCTTTCAGCCTACCTCTCTAAGGGGGGCATGAACCTTTCTTAGCCTACCGACCTCGATTGTTCCTATTACATCTGGGCCTATTTGCCTTGGTAACAAGAGCCACACTAGGAGTACCGAACATTTTCAGGTGTTCTTCCTCCATTTTGAGGAGGCTTTGGATTTTAGTGAAGGTCATTAAATGCTCAGATTCAAGATGAACTTCAGATGATTCCAATGGTCAGGTTCATCAAGGAGAGCCTGAATCATACTCAGGATTTGCTCCCCTTCAGAAACTTCTTTACTAGTAGCCTTGAGATCACGAATCATGGCACTCAAGATACGTAAATGCTTAGCCATGCTATGACTGAAATCCATTTTGTACTGAATCCATTTCAATTACAATGTATGAACCCTTGTCTCGGATGCCTGCCCAAAATAGATTTTGAGTTGGTCCCACATGTCCCTAGCCGTGGGACACATCTTAACTTCTCCAATTAGGTCATCGTGCAAGTAGAACAACATAGTAAAGCATGTCTTCTGATCCTTGTTGGACCAGTCATCATAGGCCTTCAAGTTTTCTTGACACTGCATAGTAGTAGTATCAATTGGCTTGCTACCTTTGTCCTTGTCAGATGGTGGAAACTTGGTTACCGTCAAGTGTTCCAACAGGTCCCTTTCATCCAAAAGATACCGAATCATCTATTTTCATTGGCCATAGTTAGTCCCACCTAACTTCTGATGAGTGGACAATTAACTGATCATTGTGTTGTTAGTTGTCATATTTGCAAGTACGCATTAAAAGACGGACGTAAGACACATATTTCTCTAAGTAATTAAATTATTAAAACATTTCATCATTCATGTCATATGATCAAAAATTTCGCCAGGCTCATAATCATCTCACACAATCATGAACTAGAAATTTAAATAATTTAATTACCATATTTCCATAAAAACTCATTCATATGAACCACAATTAAAACATTAAACAAATTAATATTTATTTAAAATATCACATAGATATTTGTTCAATCCATGTAGGCTAATTTACATTTTAATTAAATATTAAAACTTACCTATATATATATATATATATATATATATATATATATATATATATATATATATATTTATATATATATATATATATATATATATATATATATATATATATATATATATATATATATATATACAACATATAGATACATATATACACATATATTATGTGTATATGTGTGTGTGTGTATAATATATATATGAGTGTGGTGTGTGTGTTGTGTGTGTATATATATAGAGATATATATATATTTATGTATATAACACACACACACACACACATATAATTATATAAATATATATGTACATGTATATATATATATATATATATAAATATATATATATATATAGATATATATATATATGTGTGTGTGTGGTGTGTGTTGTGTGTGTGAGTGTGTGTATATGTATTTATATGTATATTAACATATATATACATACATATATATATATATATATATATATTTAATATATATATATAATATCTATATGTAGATATATATGTATGGGTTGTATATATATATATATATATATATATATATATATATATATATAATATATATATATATATATATATATATATATTATGTATATATATGTATATATATGTGTGTGTGTGGTGTGTGTGTGTATATATATATATTAATATATATAATAATATATACATATTGTAGGTGTGTGTGTTATCATATATATATATATATATTATATATATATATATATATATAATATATATACATATATATATAGATATATATATATGTATATATACTACACACATATATATAAATATATTATATATTATTTGTGTGTATATATGTAGATACATACATATATATATAATATAACACACCCACACACATATATAGATATATTTTATTATATATATATATATATATATATATATATATATGAAAAAAATTCATATTAGATCGATGACAATCAACTTAACACCATCTCATGTTGTTTGAAATGTAAAATGAATTTGTATGTCAAATGAGCATGTGATAATAAGTATTTTTTACATTAAACATATTAATGTTATGATAACAAGTTCATGCAGTCATAACCAAATTACAATTCCTTTCAAGAATTAACAATATACAGCAATTTATTTGAACCTGTACATATTTACTATTAAATTAGAAATGACTAGTTTGTCCAAATAATTATATGCCCAAATAATTTGAATTTAAATTTGACAAGCTTTTTTTTTTAATTAAGACAAACATATAAGGAGGAGGAACGGTTTGGGGATTAAAATCCCTAGTCAAACCTGAGTCCTGTTACATTTAATTTGGCCTTCGACCCTCGAGATCTCTCTCTCTCTCTTCATCCAGAAACCTCATGCTCTCTCTCTGTAAGCTCCTGACGGCTCCTTCACTTTCTACTCTCAGTCTCAGCCTACAATTGAGACTCTGCTACCCTACCTGGGGTCCAGATTGGTGTCACCTCCGACACCGGTCACCTTAACTGGCTCGAAAAGCCACCAGGAATCACCACCCAGATGATGAACAGCCCCCTTCCCGTGCCATAAACCGAATTCACGGCATCAACCACCAACCAAACCAACAAAAAACCACGCCAGCAAGTAGATCGGCCACCGAGCATTCAACTGATGCCACCCACTCGTGCAACGTGCCACACCTGTGGCGGCACATGTTAGACACACGCGGCTTGTTTGGTGTTTTTGGCGTGGTTTTGTGCTAGAAATGAGTAGATCGGCAGGGTTTAAGGACAGTCGGAGGAAGAAAAGACCCAACATAGTTTTCATCGACGGCATGAGACTTAAGACATCGACCCTCCCGGCAGTGTTGATGGGTTTTAGGTAAGTTTTGTCATCCGTTCTTCCTTTTTTTGTTTGGGTCCGTGGGGTGTCTAGAGGATAGGAGATCGATTTCTCGTCCAGATCTATGCTTCTTAGTTTTCTTTTCAAGTTATGCATATGAAAGCATTATCAGCCTTAAAACATGAATTTTAGGGGCAAGTTTATTTCAACTTAATATTAGAATATTACAATCTCTTGATTGATTCAATTTGCATAGAAATTGATTAGTATTTTCTAGCATAGTCATTTGAGGCATTTTAGTTCTAGCAAATTCACATCGAATAGTACTATTGAAATTTAGCAGACTAGCATATATTCATGAGCATGTAAACAAAATACATACTCTAATTTCACACAGACTAAGCATAATCAGAATTTGGTTTATTAAATGTAAATTTCGTGGCTAGCGTCATACAAACGTGGCTCTGATACCACTGTTGGTAAATTTAGAGTTTACCTCGATGCAAAAGCTTGTCTGATCTTTATGTCTACTTGAGTTCTACCCATAAAGTGGTGGCTACCAGAGTCACTGAGCATTTACGCGCTAAGTCCAAACCTACTAAGATGGCTAGGTTATGGGAGGAAGAGGGCAAAGAGAGATTGTTAGATCTAGGGAAATGGTTTACTTCTTGGATGTTTTTCAATCCATAATCCACACTCCTATTTATAGTATCACACAGCCTCAAACACAGTCTGCAAATTAATGGCTAATTATGGCAGATCAATACAGAATTAATCCCAATTGTAACTACAGAATTAATTGTGTGATTATGGCATTTTGTGTGTTACCATTACTAGTCAACAGTGGTGATTATTACTACTATTATTGGAGGAATTCAAACCTTATTATTTTTCCATCTCTGCTCAAGTGATTGTCCTCTTTGAATTTTGACAGATATTGTATAAGCCAGAATTACATAAATATGTATACAAATTTCCCTAGCAGATTTGTACATGCCAATGGGCATTGCCTTCATTTGTGCTTGGCCTACGGTGTTCTTCCCCATTCCCCAGCCTACGGTGTTCTTCCCCATTCCCCAAACCCAGTTAGATAGCCTAGATTGCGCCTATGTGGGTTAAGTGGTGAACAAAATATTTGATTCAGGCAAGGCTTTGTTTTAAAAAACAGAAAAAAAAACTATAACCGCTAATAACAATGCACGAACAATTGCCCCCCCCCCCCCAAAAAAAAAAAAAAACAAAATGCACGAACATGTGTCCCCAAAATCAGAAGCCACATTTCTCTTTGCTAGCAAGCAATGAGGATACAAAGTCAAAACAAGATGACACAACTGAGTGGAAATTTCATTCGGTATTATTAATACAATTCAACAAGGGATCTTCTCAATAAACCATCTGAAGACATCTATGGGGAACTTTATCACATCCATGGCTGTGTTTGCAAGCTTTGCACAGCATTTTAAACAAGGGCACACAAAGCTCAGCATTGACCTGTCCAAACCCAAAGCCCCAAAGCACAACATTGTTAAGGGCAGCTATAGAGAGAGGGGAAAAAAAAAATTCTAGTGAGAGAGAGATACCCAAGAATCCACACAATGCCACCGGCAAGTGAAAGGAAAAGGGCACAAAGGGCAAATGGAAATCCGAGCAAGAATGCCAATGGCCTGCAACCTCTGTGCTTCTTCTCTTCATCTTGTCCTTCCTTGTGTTGATGATGCTGATGCTGCTGATTCTGAGCTCGTACCATGTTTTCTTTCATGCGTGAATTTCAAAAAAATGGTTAAGAAGTCATAAATATTGAGAGGAGCTCCTCCGGTATTCATCAGGAAAAAGAAAGTGTGAGACAGATGGAAAGGGATAAAAAGCAGACGTAGAAATAAGAAATCTTTTGATTATTCGTATTTTATACGCTTTTGATTTTATACCCCTCTTGTTTCTTTCCCCTTCGATGATTAAGTTTCTTGCTCGCTCTAGATCCCCATCAAGTGTCATTTAAATATAATTTCTTCGCCTTCGAATTAGATTGCGTCGTACTACACCGACTGGGTGACACTGAGGCCCAACTTGGTGTTATTCTTTTCTCCTAGATTTAAGGAATGGAAAAGTCACGCCCACTCTTCATGCTCTTTAATAAAGGGAAAATTACACTAAAGTGTTGAAGTTACACATCCCAGAGGTGCTCCTTTTGCACGTTATTTACTTTCTAAGAGCACAAGTCTAACACTACGTGCTATTGGGCTGAGATTGTCCAGTAGAAATGCCGAAGCCACCCTCAGAACAAAGGTGTGTGAAAGAGACTTAACTGAGAGGGAAATTTCGGTGGGTTGGGGAATGGGGTTGGGCATTTGGTAGAAACCAAACAAAACCTGATATTCTCTCTCTAAGGGAGCTTGCAATGGTGGAAGCAAGGACGAGCTGGGCATCAATGGCGGGGGCGGAAATGAGGAGGGGCACGATCCAGTAGCGATGGTGGGTTAAGCCTTGTATATGGTGAGTAAATTTTTCATGTATTTCCGATGATGTGGTAATTTTAAAAGTTGTATTGAGAATGTGTGTTGCTGATGCTTAGCTTGTAATTGAGTTTGGTTGTTGAACTTAATAATTTTTGTTGTTGAACATTTTTGTTTGTATGTGGGAATTTAGTTTGGAAGATGTGGAACCGGTGGGCACGGGATGAAGGGTTTCTTCATTGAGTACACTATTTTTCATTTCTGGAGGTGTTAGGTGTGGTTGGGGATGTGAATCTGGTGAGTGGGGTGGGTTTTGTTTTGAAATGAACAACATAATGCAGAAAAGACTTTGTTGGTTGGGATTATATTAGGGTGGTCATAATAGGTTGATGGTTTCATGGATGTGGGGGCATTACTGGAACAGGGGACTGAGACTGAGAGGGGTTGTTATTTTACAGTATTAGTATTGGTTGGGTAATTGTGACATGCATACTGTTGATATCCATGTTTATGTATGACGACATCCCGAGATATGGAGGGTGGTTGGGCTAATGTGGGGCTGAGGTTGCAATGTATGCTAAATTCTAAATGTGTAGTATTTGGTGTTGTTTTCCATGTGTGATTGCCAGTAGAAGGTGTACGTTCGGACCTTCGGTGAGGCGTTGTGCAGTTGGTGGTGCAAATGGAGGGTGGAGGTGTTAGAGGTGTAATTGCTAAGGAGGTTGTTTTTTACGTTTGCTTTGGGGGGTACATAGAAGAGGTGTCAAATAGAAGGGTGTTGTATGTGGGTGGAAGGACTGAGTGTGTGTGGATGTGGGAGAATGTGGGTGAGGTGGCGGCAATTAAGTTGGTTGAGGAGGTACTTGGGGAGTGTTTGGGGGAATGTACACTATGGTTTAGTATGAAGTTCGATAGGAGAATTGTTGTACCGTTTGGAAGAGATGGTGATTTACTAAAGCTTATGAAGGGGAATGATGAGTTTATATTTATGTACGTGGGTGGCAAGGATGGGCCAAGTCGTGTAGCGGTGGAAGTACGCAATGAGGAAATCCCTTTATGTGCTACAACTGCAAGACGTGAAGGTGTTGGTTGCTTGAATCGCAAGGGTGGTGATGCAGGTGGGAGCGGTGATAGGCATGATGGAGGAGGAAGCACAACAAGTGGAAGGTAATGTATGTCAACTGCAATGTAGTACATATGGTTCATGTGTGAGTACATTGAGTAGTACATATTGCATACATATTGTTGTCTAGTAATGTGTATGTGTTGTATGTGAATCTTGCAGCGTGGAAGAAGAAGGTGGAGGAGAAGAAGAAGGTATGGTAAGACTATGTACTGCAGCAGTAAAGGTGGGTGGAGTAGTTGTGGATGATGTAGGGGATGACATACCGGATGATGATTCGAGGCATTCCAGTTCGGACTTCGATGTCGATGAAACTGGTGAGGAGGTGATATGGCCGAAATCAGGACTTCAGTCTGAGGCTTATTTAAAGAGGATGCTGATTTAGAAGAATGAAATTAGAGGGAAAGATCAGAAGTTTGGGAGTGCAGATGCTTTTAGGTACAACATGTGGAAATATGCTGTTGCACACTGGTTTTATTATGTGTTTCTACGGAATTATAGGCAATGAATTATGGTGCAGTGCAAGGTGGAGGGTTGTGGCTTCTTCATTTGTGCTAGGGGCTAGAAGAAAGTTGATGGGATGGTTGTGAGACAATTTACAGGGGAACACAATCACATCGTAGGACAGCAATGTCAGATGGGGCAATGGGGGAAGAGGAAGGTGAGGGCGAAGTTGGTTTCTCGGTTGATTGAGGGGAAGGTACGCAAATCTTATGACTACTTGCTGAAAAACATTATGAAGGAGTTGGAGTTGGAGATTGGGATGTCGTTGACGTACATGTAGGCATGGAGGGCGCGTGAGTATATACGGCTTCTAGTGGAAGGTCGACCGGAGGATCACTGCAAGCTTCTTCTGTGGATATGCGCTTCGATAATGAGGTCGAACCCAGACTCAAGAGCATTCTGTGAGTTAGAGGGATCCAGGTTCACCCTTCTATTCATTGCATATGGTGCTTCGTTGAATGGGTTCATATTGGGATGTTGGAAGATGTTGTTTGTGGATGGCACTCACCTTGGAGGTCCGTACAAGGGGACAATGTTGGCTGCTGTTGCATTAGATGCTGACAATCAGTTGTTTGACATTGCGTACGTAATTATCGCAGTGGAGAACAACGATGAGTGGTTGTGGCTCTTGACTGAGTTACGTCATAGCTTGGGGGGACTGAAGCTTATGATCATGTCAGATCGGAATCCAAGTTTATTATTTGCTGTGCCGAAAGTGTTTGGGCTCGAGAACCACTCCTATTACGCGAGGGCATTTGAGGGAGAACTTCATAGGGGCAGCAGCGAAGATGGGCTTGAGGCAAGATGCATCAAAGGATATATTGAAGGAGATGTTTAATAGGGTTGCATATGTGCCAATGGATGAAGAATACATGGAGGCAGTGGAGGAGCCGAAGAAGGTTAACAATGGCTTAGCTATGTGGGTTCAGGACAATGAACCCGAACGGTGGGTGCAATCAAAGTTCAGGAAGGAACGGTGGGGGAAGTTGAACAATAACCCGGCAGAGAGTTGGAACAAATGGATGTGGAGATTAAGGCAGTTGTCCATACCGTGCCTGGTGCAAGCTCATATTCAGAAACTTGGACTGAAAATGGATCGGAGGAAATTGGAGCTACAGAAGTGGAACAATGATGTGGGGGAGAGGATTGAGGATAAGCTGAAGGTAAACCATAAGAAGTTAGCGTGTGTGACAGAAGTGGTCCAATATGTCTGCGGCATGGGTGAGTACAGTATGCAACTAACCAACAGCAGAAGGTTAGTTGTCAACCTCAGTAGTAGGACTTATACATGCCAATGATGGTAGTTCCAGGGAATCTCTTGCCCCCATGCTATGGCAGTTATTGACAAAGAGAACATGTAAGTGTATAACTATGTCAGTCCATGTTATAAGGCACCCACGCAGAGAACAATATACAAAAATAGTGTCCGCCCTATGGAAACGCATGATTTGGCAAATGTGGATAACAGGACTGGGAGAGTTCTGGGGGTCATGAGCTGGATGAAGACTACAATCGGCATATCATACCACCACAAAATCCTCAGCTTCCTGGGAGACCCGAGAAACGAAGGAGAGAGTCTCAAAGGCAAGGGAAGAAAGTTAGGAGATGTTCTAAGTGTGGTGACGTCGGTTACTACAGGAATACATACCGAAATCCTTGTGCAGACTTTGACGTCGGTCATGCTGGTGATGTTGTGCCCGCGGAGGAGTTGTTTAGTGCATATGGTCAAAGGTAATGCTGTCGTCAATAATATCCAGAAGGTTTATATGTGGGAACAAGTCCACCATTTTGTATGGTTGGGGAGGAATGTGTATATACGTAAATGTGGCATACGTAACATATGTGATGATGTGTTTTAGACAGTTATATTGTATTAGCGCTGTGCTATATTTTAGGTACCAATTTGTACAGCAGCATAGTTGTAATAACTACTGTCATGTACGAACGTCATGTATACGGTAACAGTTATTGCACCCTTATGCTGGTTTTGGATACCGCCGATAGGAATTGCAGCCAACGATGATATCCCAAGAACATAGCATGGCCAACCTGGGATAACGTCTGTGAAGATATGTAAACTTGCACTAAAGTTTCCCACATCCTGGGTGTATATATGTCGTAGTAAGTGCAAGCTCCTGGCCATATATGTGTAAACCTGATATTGTACAGGAGACATCCTGGGATGTCTCTGTCCATGAAGCAGGACAATGGCGTGTGTATACCCTTGCATTGTTAATGATATCCCCATAATAAATATATACATGTATACGTATATATCTACATGTGGTAGTAGGTGCAAGTTTGTGGTCATGCATGTGTAAACTTGAAATTATTTTACAGACAACCCGAGATATTCGTATCTATAACTGAGGATGCTATCATGTGTATTCACTGGCATCGTTAATGTTATCGCTATAATATGTACACATACATATGTATACATATGTATATATCTCTGTGTGTGTGTGTGTGTTTATATATATATATATATATATATATATACACATATATATATATATATATATATATATATATATATATATATATATATATATATATATATATATATATATATATATGTCTATATATATATATATATATATATATATATATATATATATATATATATATATATATATATATATATATATAATATATATATGTATATATGTAAACATATATATATATATAAACAGGTATGTTTGTTTGGTATGGTTTTTGCATCGCCCATACTGTCCATATAATGTGCACAATCGGGGTGCTTTCCTTGTACATGTCATAGGGCCATTCCACATTGTCTCAGTTCCATTCCAGAGGAATGCAAACTTAGAATATGTGGGGTAGATGGTTGCCTGAATTTGGTTTTTTTTTTTACGTCACCTAGATTGTGTGGCACGCGGACAAGCATTGTGTACATTTTGTGGGTTGCCTATTATGGTTTGGAAAGGTTATCTTATTGACACCCGCATGTTCTTTGTCCGATCAGTTCGTCCTATGGCACTGTGCATGAACTAGTACAGTTGGTGAAATGCACCACACAAAATATGTTCTGCGGGTCATCCCTGGATGTCCACGTTATACCCCAGGATGGAGAGGGTCGAAGGCATCCTGTACCCCCATTGACAACAACTTAATAACCTGGGATAGCGTAATACGTTTGTATGGATACTAACAAAACTCCACCCACATGTGGTACAACCTACTAATAACTCAAGGGAGCTTCCAAACATAACAATCGACACCTAACTAACAAACAATCTGTTTATCCATCTAAACTCGTACAACTGCAACCGGACTTGAGTGATACGACCATCACTACGATGCTACCAAATCAGGGGGGAAATGACAAACTTCCCCATTTAGAAGGGAGACTAGTAGCTTCTCACGCACAAGCCTCATGTCCCCTTGCTCGATGAAGATTCCTTTACCTTTTAGTGATAGCAAGTCCATGAACATCATCATGAAAACTCCACAATCGTACCAACTGCCACATACAACTCGTTTATGTCAAGGACGGGTACATACTTTAACATATACGTGAAACCGAAAATGCGATTTAAAGAAACTTACTTTTCCTGTTGTGGGCAGGTAGGGTAGTCAACTTCCCATGAAAGCGCATCGTGGAAGTTAGCCGAATGCATGAACGCCCGTCCCATTGCCTTCTTCTGTAATGTGGTTGAACACATAATTGACATAAGAGCACAACCCACATTTCAAAATGTGAATCATAGATGGAGACATGTCCTTCTCTTACCGCTCTACAAACAAGGTACAGTTTGGCCCCCTTCCCTCGCTGAACTGCTAGCAACGGATCATAGACATGGTACTTCTTCTCATGTAAGTCCCCAACAAACAGCAGCCAATGATCAACAACCAAATCAAGTAAGGGCATGAACACCTACGGGAATGCCACATTACATGGGGACCGACAACGTAAAACCATAGGAGGGGTGTAGGACGACGACATTAGTGACTTACGTAGTGAACGGGCGGGTTCGAACCTTTGACGATGGCATCCCATATCCACTTTGGCATGACATCCATCTTACGGAGAAGTTCCTACAACATTCACTACCTACCATAAATTGATTGCGACATACAATGACAACGACCTCCTCTACGCATCAATTGCAAGTAACTAACCTTGTCATAGTATTTGAGGAAGACGGACGACCAACACAGCGTTGGGAACTTTTGCTGATATGCATGTAGCGCCATGCCCAAATAGATGATGGACACTACCCCAATGCAATACTCGCTTGTGTTGTCCCCGGCTCCCTTCTTCGGGACAACATAAATTAAGCCCTTCAACATGTCTGCAAAAGCGTTGGGGGAACAAGCCTACGACAATTTCACAGACCTAAAACAGTGTTCCATAATTACACAAACATTCAGCGAAGAACACATGTACTACACAACTGCACAATCACACAAACCCCATTCTCTTGGTCTCACTTACTAAGCTATAGGTGTTTTGAAAGTCTTGCAGGTCCGGTGCACCTGCGCTAGCAACTCCACCTCCTCGACCGACAATGGGGCAATCACATATGCCCTGACACACTTCAACATACACTCAACAGCCACACATCAGCATGACCATCTTACATAACATCACCTTCACATGGCCACACATGAAAGGCACGAACCAGTACAAAAGTTAACATAATTGTGATCTACACTAAACTTCGAAACTCAACATCTCTTACCTCCTGGGACAACAATGGTTGTGGTCTTCCCCCAACTGCTGACAACCTCTTCACCTCAGCATCATCAGCGACAACCTTCTGCATGCAATCCCACTGCAACTCCACCAATAACACAACGTTAGTCATTACTTAACGTATAAAACATACACATACATAAATGACAAGAACAAATCAGTCCCATTGACAAGAACAAATCAGTCCCATTCCAAGAAGTACCCTTCGCCCCTGCTTCAAACGATGCAACTGTCATCCGACCCCCACTGTCAACTGTCAATCGAATTGGCAACGGGGATAATAGTTCCGCTTTGCTCTTCTTCACCTTCTCTGCACACTGCGCACTGACAGACTGCAACTGCGCCACAACATCAGCCACTGCTGGCTTAACTCCACCCCGACGACGCCTGATTGGGTTCGTGTACAGAGTACCGTACACTGCAGCAGGCTTCTGTTTCCTAGGACAGCTCTTCAAGCGTGCCCCAACTGTCGAGGTTCACTTCCCTGCCTCCTCCGTGACGGGCACAGTGGGAGGGACACAAGGCTGCGATACATGCACCTCATTGTCAGCACTATAACCCTCCCCCACACACGGCTCAGAATCATGTCCCTTCCCTTCCACATGCATAGCAGATACGTCCCTCCCCCCAACTGGCACATCAACAATGAAGTCCTCCTTATCAACATCATTGTCGTTTTCTTCGTGATATGATTCCTTTACCAATATCCCCCCTCCGTGTTATTCGCTTCTTCGACTACGGGCCTGCTCGGGGACCCACTGTCAGATGTCGTATGCACCTCGTATCCTACAGTCTCCAGCTGTCGGGTCGAGGAGGGAAACTCCCTAGCCACATCCTTGGTCATTGTAGGTGCCTCGCCCATCTGCACTTCTGATTATATGTCATGCACTTCAAACTGACTACCATCATTATGGGCCCCTTCCTCTCCCACAACACACTGTGCAGGGGCCCCCTTTATCATGCTCCCTATCATCAGCAGTTGCACTGGCTGCATCCGGGTGCACTTGCATCCTCTCTGCCTCTGTGTCCATCTCCTCCCTCACATTACGGGACATCTCATGTCCCTCCACAGTCGTTGGGTGAGGCCCTTCACTTGGATCCCCTCCCGTATTCCTTGCATAAGCAACGTCCCCCCTTTGAGCCTCCTGTAGCCTCAACTCTAAGTCCTTTGCCTTTTGTCTCCATCTTGCTACCTCCTGACTTGCATGATTGATCTGCTCTTTTGCACTTAGCACTCCCTGAGAGCAATGGACATCAACTTCAGATATCAATCACTTCAGATAACTATGATAGTCACAGCACAACATATTAATCTGTAATATGGTTAACATTTTTTTTTACTGCATCTCACCTCGCCATCCTCCAAGTAATGAAAGAACTCAACTGTTGTCATGTAATCGTCGACAACATCCTCACGAACCTCAGTGGACCGAGGATGTAATGCCGGGACAATCTGCAACAAGGAAGAAATTTTTGTTAGTACATCATCGTGCAGAGCACAACACCTTATTATAAAATCCACTATTGGGGAAGACATAGCCAGCCATCACACCAGTCCTCTGTTAGGCCAGCTAGTAGAGCCTTCGCATCATAACAGCCACCGTGATCTATTTTTCCCCAACTAGCAATTCTCAGATATCGTTGACAGTTCTGCACCTCAAACAATGTCGTGTACTCATAGAACCATACCTGCATCACCAGCACAAGAATTAAAGATTATGTGAGCACTTAAAAACAATGCACACACAATAACCGACTCACATGTCCACTATCGTAATACATTTGCGACTCAAGAAATACCTGTATGAGCACACAGAACCGTTCAACTGAATCTTGGATAACAGACCACTATAAAGCTTCCTCTGCGTGTCCTCCATGGTCTCTACAACGTCCCTCCATACTGCCTCTGCCCACGCATATTGCCCCAACGTCTCCGGTGCATCTGCGTACCCCAACATGTGCCAGTTGGCTCCATACAGAGACCATGGAAAAAGCACACCGCTCAACACCAACCACGAGTATAGCCTCAAGAAAATGCCGACCTGATCCTCCCCATTGAACTCTTGCGCAAGGCTTGCCATGCAATTCACATACTTACGAAAGTATCGCACCTTCTTCGCAGGCCTAGAAGCCACCTTCTCTGCCAACCACTCACGCTCCCACTCATACATTCGCTCCCTAACCAACCTCCCCATCTCTGTCGACACCTCGAGCCTATCTAACTCAATTCTCGTCCCCAATGCAGGCAATCCAGTCATCAGTGCCACATCAAACACGCTGAATGGAACATGCCGCCCTACTAATCTAAAAGCCTTCCATCGAGGCACCCAACATTTGACCAGCACAAGGGTCAAGTGCAGGTCCATCTCCATTCCACCATACTCCAAAGTAGTCGTAAACATAGTGCCCCTTACAGCATCCTTGTGGAAATCATCTAACGTCACATTCAGTCTGACCAAGCTGCCCAATGTGTACCTAGACCTTAGGACGACATCAGCATCAACCACATCAAACCCCACCCTTACCACTCTATCCATTCTATGTGCACGGTGAGTGACCGCTTTCTGAGTACGGTCATATTTCTTACCATCTGTATACACCCCTTCCTCAGATAACCCATCCTCATATTTGAACGCCTCCCACTCTTACTCATTCTCCTCATCACTGCCTAATGCTTCCCATGCGCTCGCTTCCGCATCAGACTCATCCTTCGCTGATACTGAACTCTCACTTTCCTCGTCGCCCTCCTCCTCCTCAACTACTTCTTTATGGCGCTTCCCCCTCATCTCTTTTTTCGTCACATGCAGCCTACGTTGTCCCCCCATCCGTCTAGGTTTTGCGACATCCTTCCCCAATGACTTGTGCCTGCCCAACCCCTCTGCCTTCTTCCTCTTCTCCCTCGCTTCCTGCCGCCTGTCACCCTTCTTATCCAACACCTCCTCCCCACACACCCTTTTTAACTTTGTCCTGAATGAAGTACCCTAACCCTTCCTGTGACTCGCCATCCTTCAAACCTATAAAAGTATCATACACAAATTACAATTTTCCCACTACCTAACACTATGCTTCAATAATGTATAAAACCAATGACTTAAAACAATACATTTACTTTTACTTACACAAGTATTCATCCAAGGATAACATCATTTACTTATGTGAAATAACAAATGCAACTGCATCACTCTGCCAACGTCCCATTAAGACATCAGCAGTCATCCCAGGATAGCACCATGCACGCTACTGAGTTCCACATCCTCCCCAACTGGGCTACAATGGTCACTGCAACCCATCTTTCTTTATTAACCCACCCACTTAGAGTCCTACCCCTAAACCTCCCACCCATGTACAAGTTACACTATTGCACACATGCATAATTACATCAGCGCTAACATTTAACACAAGCATACCCAGCCCCACATACAATGCCCAACTCCCTAACCACTTACAGAAAAAACCAGGATAACATTTTTCATCATTCCCTGTTAGCCACATCAACATCACCACAACAACCATAGTTTTCCCCACCCAACCACATCAGCCTCATTACCTCACCCTACATATCATGTTCAGCCCTAATCTTCACACCATATGCCAATCCCACCCAATGTACACACGTACGTTTTGAACAACCAACTTTCCTATGGTCTTTCTAATTTTCATGCTCATGGCAACATATAACCACGAATTCATCCTCCCCACAACAGAACTTGTTGAACAAACAAAAAAAAAAAGCTTCAAATAACAAAAACCTTAAACACAAACCGTACTTACCGTTGTTGGACCATTATCGATGAAACGGCTACTCCCGCCCTTCCCTGTTCACTGCTCTCTGAAACCACCATCCCCACCATGGTCAGCACACTCCCCGATAACGTCTGCGCCGTCCTCATCTTCCAGTCCTTCTTCACTCACCCTCGCCTCCTCCCCAACCGCCCCACAACCCTCTTTTTTCTCTTCAATTAACTGAAGTTAAATTGCAATTCAATTGTCCATGCCCATTCCACTTAGACTATGTGGAAGGGCAACTTCGTCATCTCACACAGACAACTTACACAAGTCAAACTGCTGTCAGATTTGTTCTCTCAAATAAGGCACTTTAGTGCAAAAAAAGAACCTCTGGGGTGTGTAACTTGAAGAGCAACACTTATATGTAATTTTCCCTTTCATTGGTTTAATAAATTACTTCGAGTCATGAATTATTTTAGAATAAACTAAAAGTACCATAAAACACTTGTTTTATTTTAAAGTGGAGGCATTAAGAGTGGCTCTCTTCGTTGGTAAGTAAAGATTTCTAATTTTTCTTAACACCTGTTCATTCCTTTCTAAACAATCTTAATTCTTTTCAATCTTTCTTATTTCTTCTGACCCTTTAAAATAATATTTTTCAACTCTTTCTGTTCCTTCATACTTGTAGAAAAATCTCATTACTTTCTATTTTTTCCAAATGGTTCCCTTTTCCAAAACTTATTTCCCAAACGAAAAAAATAAGCTTTAAGTAGGAATAATAATTGATCAGGTCTATCGAGTCTAGCTAGAGGTTGGACCCATTTATTTTTTTATAGACTTGGACCCAACTCGATACAAACCCATTGTAATATTAAGATAAGATCCGTACTAGACACTTTGGGTTAAGCGATTCCATATGTTCTTAGCAGGTTAAGATCATTTTTACCACGAAAGGGCTAGCAAACATTATGTCGCCGACCTTATTGAAGTACTTGAACGGTAACTGATTAAGTACTTGAATGGTAACTGAGCGAGACAGTGACAATGAATTACATGAGGTAAGAGGAATGGAGGACTAAGGGAAGAAGCTGTGTAGTAAATCGTGAAATGTTTGATAAGAAAATAGTAAGATGACCCATGACAACTGGTTCAGTATATGAATGGTGACTGACTAAGAGCGAGAGACTCGAGAGAAGAGAAGTTGAGGATTGAGCAAAGTAGCTAGGTATTGATTTAGTGAGCCAAAAAGTATTTGACAAGTAGATAGGGAGTTAGCATTAGTAGTGTAGTATTCATTGCTGTTTTTTTAAAATAAAAAATATTGCCAGATCTTGGGCAACTTCCAAGCAGGGTTTGGGTCCCAATTTTTTAGACTTGAACACACACTTGGCCCAGAACTATTTGGACCAAGACCCTCTTAAGATCCATCAAATGCCATTTGATTTGATGTAAATCCTTTATTTTATGGCGAGTCTACAGAGTCTAGATCTGGTTTGAAACTTATTGCTATTTCTACTTTTGAGACCTATTAGTTTCCACTATAAGTTAGAGCTAAAAGTGGTAAGAAGTTGGAAAAATACATAAAAAGTTTATAGGTATTTTAAAAGTTATAGAAAATTATATCGGAAAATATAAGAGGTAAAATTTATACTTATTCAATCAATGGAGATATTTCTTATTGGGACAACATCTTATAATGTAGTTCTCATCTTATGACATTTTTTTGGTAATCGGTAATACAAAAAACCATTAGCTTAGGAACCTTTGCCTTTAAGCAAGGACAACTTGCTCATAAGCTTCCTAAGCTAACACCCCAACCAAAGTTAAACAACTTTCAATGTCAAAGCCTTCAGTAGGATCCTTGAACCAGTCCCATAAACTTATGAAGACTCGCCTCCACTTTTAACGCATGTCTACGCACTTGTTGCTAGTTCTGTTCAATCGCCTGTGACACTTGAATTATACCAACCCCTTGGTGAATTGGAGAGTGCTGACCTACCTAAGCTTGTTGTCGACTCTAGTTTTATAAAAGAGTCGTGTTCTTTTCCTCAAACCCATAAGGTGTCTTGATGAATATTATTCTAACATTCCATTATTATATGATGCATGTTTCTCCTCATATGTAACCTCACATTCCTTGACAACACAAACTTCCTACAACATCCTAGCTATGTTTTCACTGTTGATAGTCTTTAGTAATGTCTAATGAGGTACATGGATTTTCAAAGAGATGTAACTTGTGCCATGACAAGCATAATATTTTAGCTTCTTCTCTAATCAAAGCAACTTGTAATCTGATGGGATCAAGCTAAGCTTATGCCTAGGCCTACCATTCTTTGAGAACCGTAAGATGGGTTCAAAAGACCCAACAACTTCTATATGAATAGAGAAAATTGTAGATTTTGTAGGACCTGGGCCAGGCCTATCCTCCATGCATGTCATATGTTTTAAAGGGGAAGAGGTAGAATGAAAGGACCTAATCAAAAGGATTAGAGAGAGAGAGAGAGAGAGAGAGCACTATCTGCTTGCCCCAACATAATCCCAGTAACTGCATTATTCTCAGAAGACATCCTTTCGGTTGTTACACATAGGTTGTTCTCCATACATGATCATTCCTCTTACCTACTAGCATCCCCCAGAGGACTTTCAATTTCGCGTTTTCTCACTTCTTTAACCTTTAATGATACACCATTTGAGACATAAAGCAAGACCATCTTTTGTTTCCATTCATGTTGGCATCTGAATGAGTTTATCATCGCCACTTGTAGATGGGTCAATAAAGGGTGTCTTACTCAAACCTAATGGGTCAAAAATCGTCTTTTCTTTTGGGTTTCTTGCTGTTTGGCCCCGATGTGCGTGAATTTTGCATTCATTCTACCTAAATTTAGCTCAAATAAATTGTAAATTAGGTTATTTATTTGTGTTTTATTGTTTTGTAGGTAATAAAGAAAATAGCGCAAATTGAAGATAATTTGTATAAAGCATACCAAAAGTTAGGCAGGTTAACCTCAAAAACCTTTGAGGATAACCTAGGATAACTATGACGCAAGGTCTGGTAAACAAGTACAAAAATTCTAGGAGAAATAAGGAAGAAAAGCACTGCAGAAATTTGGCATTGGCTGCCAGCGCCAGGCGACAAGGGTTGCCAGCACTAGGAGGCAGGGGGTGCCCTTCCAAGTGGCACGGTCGTGGTAAATCCTGTTTTTGCTCTATTTTGTGTGTAGAATTCTAGAAACTTCGCATGGAATGCCCTTGCGTCATGGCACGACCATGCCGCCGGCTATCTTGCCCCGCTTTTGTTGTTGGCTTCCAAAGGTTTGGCACAGCCTGCCCGTGCCACTTGGCATGACCGTGCCGAACCTACTGCGTCGAGATCTATTTAAAGCCCCAACCCTCATTTGCATAATGATCTAATTTTTACGTTTTAAGAATAGAGTTTAGTCTAGGGTTTAGGGAAGATTATTGTAGATTTATCATCATTTTGTAGCCACATTTAATAAGTAATAAAGTTTTGATGCAATGAGCTTTCTTTTTCTCTCTTTATTCTTCATTTTCATTCAAGTTCTTACTTGACTCGTGAGGATTGATACACATTTGCACATGCAACAAAGTGTACATATCATTGCATATTGTGTGTGGGGTGAAAAATGAGAGTTAGAATGCTTCCTTTGGCTTAGTTATCTCATGATTATATATTCTATTTGTGGATAATTTGGTGATTTGGTCACTAGGATGATGTAATTGCTTGAGTTGTTACATGATTTCATCATTAGTTGTATATATGTTCATGTTTTGAAAAAAACCAAAAAAATTTTCTTTTGTTTGTGTAAAGCTTTGTTTTTTGTGGGTATTTCACTTGAAAACCTCACGAGACCTTACTCGTCCACTTGGGACACTAAGGGGTTTAAAGGGCTTATTGCATGTAATAATGCAACCGTGATTCCTATGAAAGTGAGTTAGGATTTTTTTTTGTTATTTTCCATTTCTTTTTAGTTAGTCTAGTTTGTTTTACTCAAGGACGAGCAAAATCTTGATGGAGGGGTATTTGTTCAAGCAAGATGCGTGTGAATTTTACACCTTATTCTATCTAGATTTAGCTCAAATAATTGATAAATTAGGCTATTTATTTGTGTTTTGTTGGTTTTGTAGGTAATAAAGAAAATTGCGCAAATGGTAGATAATTATAGGAGAAATAGGAAAGAAAAACACTGCATAAAATTAGCATAGGCTGCCAGTGCCAGGCGAGAAGGGGTGCCAGTGCCAGGTGGCACGGGGTGCCCATGCCAAATCCTATTTTTGCTCTATTTTGTGTGTAGAATTCCAGAAACTTTGCACGGGGGGCCCGTGCCCTATGGCACAACCATGCGGGTCACTGTTCTGTCCTTCTGTTGTTGGCTTCCAGAGGTTTGGCACAACCATGCTGAACTTGCTGCGTCAGGATCTATTTAAAGCCTCAGCCCTCATTTGTGTATGATTTGATTTTTAGGTTTTAAGAATAGATATTTGCCTAGGATTTAGGGGAGATTAGTGTAGATTTATCATCATTTTGTAGTCACATTTAAGAAGTAATGAAATTTTGATGCAATTAGCTTTCTTTCTCTCTATTTCATCTTCATTTTCATTCAACTTCTTACTTCGTTGGGTTTGATTTACTAGTTTAATGCCCAAATTTACATGGTTTTGTTTGTTGATGGATTTAAATTATTGCCTCCCTTTCCTAATTATCCTTCTATTCTCTTATCTACTCTTAATCTCTCATTCTCTTTCTTTGAGAATGCAAATTTCAAGTTTTTTCTCTCCTCCATCTTGGGCTTGGAAAATCCACTTTTGCAAGTTTGAGTTTTGGGTCCTCAATGGGTTAGCTTAGTAGTAGTTAAATTATATTAGTGAGAATAAATGGAGAATCCACCTCCAGTCGTCACCCATTTGCTCCAACAATGGAGGTCAACCTCTATTGTTGGATTTTCAAGGTTTTGAGGTACTCCCATTCCTTTATCTTCTTTTAGTTAATAAATTTGATGTTTTCTTAGTTAATTAGATGTTTTGCTGGTTATTGTTAGTTGATATGATGTTTTTTGTTGATTTTGTGAATTATCTTTGTTTTAGTTTAGTTTAATTAATCATATTTAAATTATAATTTGTGAGTAATTAATTTTGTTAATCATACTTAGTCGCCGAAAATAACTAGTGGCTTGATTTTCACACCATCTTAGAGGATGATAAATTTTTACCCTTACTGCCCCCACATAAACTACATCAACAAATTGACATCGTTGTCAGGGACGGTGGCGCGAAATTAAGTTACTCCTTGTAAATATGCCCCCTTTTAGTTCATTTTGTGCTAGTGTAGTCTCTTTTGTTGTTTCTTTATTTTTTCTCTTAAGTTATAAAGTAGCTACTTATTTGGATGACATTGAAAAATATTTAAAAAAAAATAGAAAATGTGAAAAATCCCGAAAAATAGAAAAAATTGAAAGCCCAAAAAGTTGTGGCTCATTGAACATTAATGATGGGCTTATGAATTTTAAAGAAACAAATGCGATTAATGTTGAGCCCAAGTCCACTAAACTTAATAAGCCCATTCTTGAAGGAGTAAAACCCAACCCACCACACTCATTGAGGGATCACTTCTATCCTCCATGCTTTGACCTCCCTTCTATCCCTAAGGATATAACATTTGAGCTTTATCCAAATGACGCTGGCATGCTTCCTACATTTATGGGCTATGGAGATCCTTATTTGTTTATTCGTGAGTTTGAGGAGGTGTGTTCGTTGATTCACATGGCTAGGATACCAAACAATGTTGTGAGGATGAAATTCATTCCCACTACTCTCAAAGATGATGCTAAGATGTGGTTGTACGGTCTTAAGGTTGGTTCTGGGATTCTTTTGTTGATATCTTCCTTAAGAGATATTTTCCCACTAGCAAGACCACTAGAATTAGAAATGAAATCCTTTCTTTTCTCCAACTTCAACATGAGCCATTTTTGGAAGCATATGAATAGGTTCAAGGAGCTACTCACCCAATGCCCTCACCATCAAACAACAACAACAACAAACAACAATACCTCCCAGTATGGGTCTTGCTTTCGCGGGGTCTCGGGAGATCCAACTGTAGGTAGATTTACCTCTACTGGCATTCCTACCCGTAGAGAGGCTGATTCCAAGAGACCCATACAAAAAGATTTTGTGAAAATATTTTATAGAAGGAAGCTTTTATGAAAACATTTAATGGGGAAAATTAGGGCCACATAGCAAGGAAAGACTAAGATAAATTAAAAGGACAAGATATGAAAGCTATGAAATGCAAGAATGGTTTAAAGAAATAGAATTTGTGCCAAATAGCTTGTGAGGGTTTGGATGTGAGTACTAGGACAATGGTTGCATTCATGTCCGGGGGAGAGTTTCTTTGTAAGAATGCTAATGAGGGTTGGGACTTTCTTAAGGATTTAAGTGATAAGACATATGAGTGGGAGTCAATTAACGAAGCCCCTAGTGTTGCATCTAAGATTGTTATGGATAATGAGGGCAAGCTACCTGATGACTTTGTTGCTTTGGAGGATACTACACTACACTTGAAGTTCCTCTTTTTTAACCTCCTCAACCTCATGATTACATTCCTCCCTCTTATTCTTATGATTTTCTCTTGAACTATGGCGTTAGCTCATACTCTCACCCTTTTAATCAAATGTCTTTTAAGGGCATGAGTGATCCATCATTGCATTTCCTAATGATCAACCCTCATCTTAAGACTAGGGATACTCTTGGGGGCGATATGGTTTTTGATGATGCACCGTTTCTTTTAGCCCCCTTGAGAAAGAATGATAAGAGTGAGAAACTAGTAGTTAAGGCTACTTGTGAGTTTAAGCATGACACAATTGTGGTTTCCAAGGGTATTTTTGTTGAGGAGGATGGAGGAGACTCATTTGGAGGAGCCTTGTGTTGAGGAGTGTGTTGAGGTCATACCTCATGATTTGGAACTTGTTGATCCAGTCTCTATTGAGTGTCCACCTATGTCCATTCCCACTTCTATGGCCTTGCCCTCGCCATCACTATTTCACTGTTCTATAGATCCTTCATTGTACACCTCCCTAGAGTCTGAGGCTTGCATGATTTATGCCTCTAATTTAGACTGGACTCATGAGCTTGATGTGATCATAGGACTTGAGGATTGGCTAAAAGATTTAGGATGCATGCCTAGTTTGTGCATTCATGCTTCCTATAAGACTTCGAGGTCCTTATCCTCTATGTTGAGTGATGTTGGGCATGTGCGTAACTCCTATGATTGGGCCCAGAGCATTAGTAAGCTTAAGAGAACTCTCACTTCTATTGTGGTGATGTGCTTTCATTGGAACATCCTCTTTGTTGCTAATGGTTCTAACTTTTTTAAGGATTGTTCAAGTCTATTTGATAAGTTGCTTTGGGCTTTGATGGGGATTGTTATATGTGGAAACATGATGATAAGAAGGAGTGGCTGATGCTCTATGGATCTCCTCGACATCAACTGAGTGAGGCATAGTTTAGGTGTACTTAACACCTAACTTGGTATGATCATTCTAACTTTTCCCTCTTCCCCTTTTTATTTTCTTTCTTTCTTTTTGTACATTGTACCTAGGATTGTGATTTTCTATGGGTGATCAATTTTAAGGTGAACTTTGGACTTTGTTGAGCCGAGATGGCTATGATCACCCCTGTTTGATTTGTATATTTTGTGTTATATGTGTTTGTTGGTAGTGCATTTTGTTTTGTGGATATTTGTTGGTGTTGTTTGGTTTTGTGCTTGCTAGTGGTGTCATAGGTTTGTATATGCTTGTGAATTTATGTTTAGTTTGTGGTTGGATTGCTTATGTGCTTGTTTTTTAGTGCCTTAGTTCCCACAATGAGGACATTGTGGAGTTTTGGTGTGGGGGTGAGGTGCCCATTTGTATATATTTTTTAAAAATTTTGAAAAAAAAATTCTTTTTCTTTTGGGGTTTTTTGTGCTTTCTTTGACGATTGTGATCCCATGTGCTAGGTTATTAAGTTATATGTAAATAGAGTTTACATGATGAGATGTCTAGTTGAGGATGTATATTTGATTTTTTAAAATAAGCCCGTATCATATGTGTGATTTTGTGCTAGCTTGCTCACTTTTTTCATCAATTCTTTGGGTGCTTTTGTTAAGTTGGCATGTGAACTTTTTGTTTGTCAAAGTTGCCTTTCAAGCTCTTGAAAAATATGAAAAAAATGGGAAAAAAAATTCTAAAAAGTGAAAAAAAAACCCGGGCACCAATGTTTATAGCCACTATCTTTATTTCATATATTTAATTGGCTTGAATATGTGCTATTTTACTTGATTATGTATCTGTTTGGGCAATGAAATAAGTGCTTTGCAGAATCTAACAAAACCACTTTTTAGGGAAGACCCGAATATTTGTAAGTCAAATGGATTTTATTCTCAGAAGCAAAAGAAGGAAAAAATGAAAATGGAAAAAATGGGAAAAAGGAGCAAATAAGACAATTAGTCAAGGAAATGGGGATTGTGTCAATGCTAGGAACTTGATTCATAAGGAATGATGCACATTTGCACATGCAGCAAGATATACATATCATTGCATATTATGTGTGGGGTGAAAAATGAGAGATGGGATGCTTCCTTTGACTTAGTTATCTCCTAATTGTATATTCTATTTGTGTATAATTTGGTGATTTGGTTATTAGGGTGATGCAATTGCCTGAGTCAGGTACATGATTTTCCCATTCTTTGTATATATGTTCATGTGCTTGAAAAAAACCAAAAAGATTTTCCTTTGTTTGTGAAAAGATTTGTTTTTTGTGGGTATTTGACCTGAAAACCCTCACGAGACCTCACTCGTCCGCTTAGGAAACCAAGGGGTTTGAAGGGCTTGTGCATATGCTAAATGCAACTGTGATTCCTACGAAAGTGAGTTAGGATTTTTCTTTTTGTTATTTTCTATTTCTTTTTAGTTAGTCTAATTTGTTTTGCTTGAGGACTAGTAAAGTCTTGGTGTAGGGATATTTGTTTAGACACGATGCTCGTGAATTTTACACTTTATTCTACCTAGATTTAGCTCAAATAATTGGTAAATTAGGCTATTTATTTGTGTTTTATTGGTTCTATAGGTAATAAAGAAAATTACGGAAATGGCAGATAATTCATGTAAAGCATGCCAAAAGTTAGGCAAGTTAACCCGAAAAACCTTGGAGGATAACCCAAGATAACTATGAATCAAAGTCGGGTCAACAAGCACAAAAATCGTAGGAGAAATAAGGAAGAAAAACACTGCAAAAATTTAGCATGGGCTGCCAGTGCCAGGCGGCAAGGGTTGCTAGTGCCAGGTAGCACGGGTTGCCCATGCCAAATCCTATTTTTACTCTATTTTGTTTACAAAATTCTAGAAACTTGGCACGGGGTGCCCCTGCCTTGTTGCACGACCATGCCGCCCGTTGTTCTGCCCTTGTTCTGTTGTTGGCAAGCTATGCCACTTGGCACGACCATGCTAAACCCGCCGCGTCGGGATCTATTTAAAGCCCTAGCCCTTATTTGTGTAATGATCTAATTTTTAGGTTTTGATAATAGGGTTTAGCCTAGGGTTTAGGGGAGATTAGTGTAGATTTATCATCATTTTGTAGCCACAATTAAAGAGTAATGAAGTTTTAATGCAATTACGTTTCTTTGTCTCTCTTTAATCTTCATTTTCATTCAAGTTCTTACTTTTTTGGGCTTGATTTACTAGTTTAATGCCGAATTTACATGGTTTTGTTGTTGATGGATTGAAATTATTGCCTCCCTTTCCTAATCATCCTTCTATTCTCTTATCAACTCTTAATCTCTCATTCTCTTTCTTCAAGAATGTAAATTTCAAACTTTTTCTCTCTCCTCCATCTTGGGTGTTATAAATCTACTTTTACAAGTTTGTGTTTTTGGCCCTCAATGGATTAGCTTAGTAGTTGAGTTAGATTAGTGAGAATAAGTGGGAATCCATCTCCAATCATCACCCATTTGCGCCAACAATGGAAGCCAACCTCTATTGTTAGATTTTCAAGGTTTTGAAGTACTCCCCTTCCTCTCTCTTCTTTTAGTTAGTAAATTTCATGTTTTCTTAGTTAATTAGATGTATTGCTGGCTATTGTTAGTTCATATGATATTTTTTGTTGATTTTTTTAATTATACTTTGTTTTAGTTTAATTTAATTAATCTTATTTAAATTACAATTTGTGAGTAATTAGTTTTGTTAATTATACTTAGTGGGCTGAAATCACTATGACTTGATTTTCACACCGTCACAGTGGACGAAAAATTTTCTATCCTTATTCCCCCCTCAAAAACTACATCAACACTTGCACTCTTCCTATTCTTGTCCACATTGCTCAATCCAACCATCATTTTAAATTCCATCCTGAACCTAGCATACTATCTCACTCTCAATCTTTTCCAATTCATTAACAAATTCTTGATTTTGAGGATCAATAGTTGCTACTAGGTGAAAATCTTAAATAGCATTGTCAAAATGTTTCAATTGAATAGAAGCAGCAGCCTCCTTAAATAGGCCTTTGACATTGGCAGCATCAAATTCTAGAATGTAGTAACAAAATGTTTTTGCTTGATAATAGTTCTTCACCTTATAACATGGCAACAAAGGTTTTGCTTGATCATAGTTTTTGACCTTTATATAGCAGACTACCAAGTTAAGGTTCAATGAAGTAGCTAAATCCATCATCATTAAAGCGTCTTCCTCACGAGAAGGCCATCTAGCAACAATGAATTAAATGGATTTTTTTCATAGAGACTAGAAGATTCTAGATAAACCCCTTTCTTAAACAATTTATTGCCTTCCTTTTTGATCTTTAGCCTTAAATATATCTTTACAGGGATTATCCTTTTTTATGATACTCTCATTGGAAGATAAGTATGTACCTTAACGAAGCAGAAGCGAATGGTCTTGTTGCTTGGGAATCATCCACGATTTGTTGAATCAAAACTGATAATTGCTACTAGAGTGACCATAATTGTCACGGCCCAAACCTGAACACGAATGATGGGAGGCTAGCATAAGAGGAGGGGAGAGAGGCTTAGGGTTGCTGTTTAGTTTTCTATTGCATCTTCAGAATTAGGTCCCTTAAAATAGCAGCGTACAGCTTGTAACTAACAATTAGTAGTTAATTGGAATGATTAATAAATAATTAATAATTCTATAACCCCCCCTTGATGTGGATCAACAATGTGACCATTACATTCGTTCAATAGCTCCCCCTCAGTCACGCAAACTATAAGTTAAACATCTCTTTGCCAACTAATCTCTTTACGACTCATACTAGGAATGGGTCGTACGATAAAAAACAAACCAGTAGTGTTATATCAAGTCACTATCTAATTTATATAACACTTTAATAAAATAACAATACCCCAATCATTTAAATCATCACCAACAGCATACACGGTCCCTTTATACCGATTGATATTTCAAATGATTATATACCAAACATAATCGCATGGGCTTGATATGGTGATGGAGAAATGATTTTTCCTTAGAAAATTAAAAATAATTCATCTCAGTAAAACTATTTTCCTAAAATGTTTCGCTAGGCCATATATATCTTAGACCTTGGAAAACACATTAAGGTAGCAAAATCAAACTTTGGCTTCATATCACAATTCTAAGTCAAAGAGTATTGCCAATAAAGGTCATAAAGTGACACTGAAAAGGAATTCACTTGTCACTCACCAAACATGTTAACATTTAGCATGCACAGTACGAAAGTGTGTCATGACATAGCTCCCTCTAAGCTGGGTGTGTCATTCTTCTATGCTATACATATCATAAGTTTGACTTTTACCTAAAAAACTAGCCTGAGCTACTAAATCAACATACCTAATGTTAATCTTGGCACTCAAGACTTGGCTATAAGACTTCAATATCAAATCATTGCATTTCATATTTGACTTTCAGAAGTTTCATCTTACACTTATTAAGGAAACTACCAGATTTTATAACTTATCATTCACACAACACAAGTATAATAATAATTCAATATTATATTCACTTAGTGTTAATATTCTAAACTCTTATCCTACCCACTACTTAATTGCCAAGGCGATTGCCTGCGTGAAAAGGCGAAAATAAATAATGAGCATTTTACTTATTTACAAAAGAAATATGTCCATCACATAACAAGATAATTCCACATACTCAACCTTATGAATTCCGAGGCTCCACATATGAGCTTTGAACATATAACTAGAAATATGTTTAGTCAAGGGAACACAATCACCTAGTTAGTGTATATATACCTAATGACAATGTTTTTTATCTTTATGGTAACAAGCAACACAATTTGCCTCCATAGTTGACATTGTTGTGTAGTTTTGCTTTTTACTGCACCATGACATGACTCTCCCACCTAGGGTGAAGACATATTATGAGGCTGACCTAGATTCACCCGGATCACCACCACAATTGGTATTTGAATATCCTCTTGACTTGAACTTTCCTCCTTAATAGCAAAAGACTAAGTTAGCAGCACCACAATTATAGCGCTTGATTCTCTTGGTAGCTTTCCAATCGGCAAGTCCTGGGTTATTTTCATAACGATTTACCAAACCAACCGCAAAGCAAATATCAAACTGTGCCCTGAAAGTTACCATTGAGAAAAACAGTCTTTATGTCTATTTAAAACAACTCGAGGTCTAAATGGTCTGCCAGGGCTAGGAGTAGGCGAACAGAGACAAATCTCATCACAAGAGAAAATGTCTCTTTGTAGTATATACCTTAATTTGAGTAAAGCCTTTCACCACTAGACGGGCCTTGAGCTTTATCAATCAAACCATCTCCAGATATTTTACCTTGAAGGCACACTCATTTTCGATAGACTTACCTTGGGGCAGAAGATTAATGAGTTCTCAAACCTTGTTTCTTGCCACTAAGTCCATCTCATCTTTCATGACATCCATCCACTCTTTGTGATGAATCGATCGCCTCATGATAAGAGGTAACTTTCTCAACTTCCAGGGGAGTGCATAAGAATATTTCTTCTTCAATTTAGAATATTATCGAGGAATTCTTCACGCTCACTCCTGCGGATCCTAGGACGTTCATTATTTGTCTATCTAGGTGTGGAATTCCTCCTCCTTTATCTATGAGGTGTGGGACCCTAAGCATGTGGAGAATTACTCCCACTGTCCCTTGGAGGTGTGAATCCTGAATACATGGACTACCTACACATTCAGCTATTCAGGAACAAGAGACTGAGGATAAATTTGATTCTTAGGTCGACTCTCCTCAAGAATTGGGGATTGAGGACGAACCTCATTATCTTAAATAGATAAGTCTCTTATGTCCCTTTTGAATAGGAGAGGTTTGCCATCCTTAATGACTTGGTTAGAATTCAAATCTTCCCCCTAATCGAAAGATGGTTAAATGCCTTGTTATACCTCATACAGTTTGACATCCTTCTTTATTTCAGTAATAGATGGGAACTCATCCTCAAGAAAGTCGACATTGTGGGTATCCATTTCATCAAAGAGATATTCACGATCTTAATTGGTTCGAAGAGTTCTAACATTTCGTTTCAGTTGGGTCTCTACTACCACTATAAGGTGCGTGAGCAGATCAAGCAGTTAATAGTAGTGAGATAATAGGTACATATCCCTGTATCATGAATAATATATAGGTTCATGATGTACTTTAACATTCATGGGCCCACAAATGTCTCGAGTGAATGAACTCCAAGGGACTCAATATCCTCGAAGCCTTACCAAAAGACTTCATAGTTGTTTACTAACTAGATATAACTTCCATCTAGTTGAGTTAGTCTTAAAAGACCATCTTTTACTAGTTTGTTAAGTCTATCTTGGCCCTTATTATTAAGTTGAGTGTGCCTAAAATAAAGTCGAAAAAGGTGGCAAAGATAGACGATGTTTTATTTCGTCCAATGCATCAAAAACACCTTTCAATATTGCATGACCAAACAAATTGCCATTGTAAAAGATGTCTAAGACATCTAGACGAAAATCAAAAGATAAAACTAATCTCAGAAGCAAAAGAAACAAGGGAACATCACACCCTAGGTGCATAGAGGGCATCGTGAAGAACCAATGTATTTCCTTCACGGAATTTCAGATGATATTTTCATATTTCAAGGACACCTTCTTTACTGTCGCTACCTAAAATGACAGTCTGTGAACTCATCGAGCAGCAATCAAAGTTCATAAAAATGACTTGGTCCTGAATTATATGGTTTGTTGCTCCAGTGTCTACAATTCACTAGGGATCGTAATTGCGAGCTAATGCTTGGGAGCACACATATTATTCAGGGGTAACTGCACAAGAACGCAACTTAATTAGCACAGGACAGTCCCGATCATCGGACTCTTATTTCCACAGTTCATAGCACTTCATACATGCTATTTTCTTCTCTCTATTAGCCTTATCCTTTTCCCTTTAGGTAATACCACCCTCAGGTTTGGAGGATCAAGAGGAAATGAATCTAGTCAAACATGACGCAAAGATGATCCCACATGTGCTCAGCGGTGGAATGGCTTTCAAATTCCCCCACCAGATTGTCATGCATGCTACAACATAGTATAACATGTCAATCAGTCTATTCTCGAACCATTTTTGGTACGCCCTTATGCTCTCTCGATATTATTCACTAGCAGTGCCATTTTATTCTCATCTTTGCCTATCTCAGGAGACCTAGAAGCCATCAAATGTTCCAACACTTCACGTTCATTCAGAAGAAACAAAACCTTTTGACATTATGTGTCATAGCTAGTGCAATCTTGCTTTTTATTTATAAGCAAATCACCAATCATATTTTAATTGCCATATGCAGAAGTATATATTTAAAAGATGGACAATGTGCATATTTTCAACTAATTAAATTATCAAAAACTCCATCACTCAAGACATATGATTGAAAATTTCACCAAGCTCATAATCATCAGATATAGACACAAATTAGAAGTTTTTATAATCTTATTATCACATTTGTCCATAAAACAAAACTTACGGTGAGCATATTTTTTAAACTAATTAACATTTTTAGGAATATCATAAAGATATCCGACTTAGTATGTAAAACAAATTTACATGAAGTTATATTATATAAAATGAATTTGTACAATCATGGTAACATATTATATATTTGTCATTCAAAACTCATTTTAATGACATATATACAATTGTATAATAATATGAAACTATATAGTGAAACATTCACAAATATAAAACGAATTCATACAACATGTTACAAGAGACATAAAAGCCCAAATAGAATAATATTATGTAAAACACATTTATGTAATTACATTTGATATTAAACATATTCACATGTCGCTCGCAAATTATAAACACATTCATAATGCTATGAAATTAAATTTTATGAAATGAATTCATAAAATGCTGCTTAATCACATCATAAAACACATTTATGTGATCAAATGAGAAGGACTTTATGCTAATAAAGCCTTATCAACTTAGGCATAGGCAAATAAACAACACAATTAGCAAATACACAACAACTCATGCAATTTGCATATATAAAACACATTTATAAAATATCACTAATTGATGATGGATATGAAACAAATTCATGTAACAAAATATTATATAAAACATATTTATACAATTTAATTTGTAACATGAAACATATCCAAATATTAATTGCAAGTAATTATATAGAACACATCCGTATAATATTACATATATGAATAAAATGAAACGAATTCAAGTAGAACTTGTCAATCTAATTCAAAATATGAAACAAATTCAAATATTGCTAGTGATTTATTATATAAAATATGTTCATATAGTATTGTTTCTTTATATTTACGACACGAGTTCATGAGATATTGTTAAATTGCGTCCCATTCATGATAATATGAAAATGATTCATATTAAATAATTTGAGCTTAGGACTTTATTCATGCCAACATAAACAATGAAACTATACCCAGAAAACATATTTACACAATATAACTTGAAACATATTCATATACAGCTTCTCATTCTAATATTTTACACAATTTTATGCAGAACACACTTGCAAAAATAATCTGAAACAGGTTCATATTAAATAACTAAGCATACGCATATACCAACATAACCTCATTCTCTCTTTTCTTGGCACCTTAGTTGGAAAAGGGAACACACACATAAAAATAAATAGAAGAAAGGGGAAGGAAGGACCATTGCCCAACCCCAAAATAGAAAAATGTATAATCACTCCTTCACCCTCTGCCAGACGTCTCGCTCTCTCTAATCTTCTCTTTTTGGCCCCAAAGAATGGAATCCTAGGATCCTTCTCTAGTTACCATGACCGAGCCATGTACTTTAACCGTGCCCCTCACTCTTCAATGGTTCTACCTGAGCAACTATAACCGCTTTGTCGTTGCCTAAAAAACACCCAAATGATGAGATTGTCTCACCAATGCCCTCCTCCGCCTAATTATGTGTGCCTAGCCTCCATCTTTAGCCATCTTGAGTAACACCATGATTACCGTCGCATTGATCGACCAAACATCTGTCATAGGACGCAACCTACATACCTGAAAGCCAGCAAGGAGATGGTGTGTGAAGGTACACACCTCTCTTTTGGTGACAATCGATGAATTGTGACGGGTATGGCATAGATAAGGTGCAAAGAGGGCTATTCGAGAAAGAAGATGGTCGAAACCAGCCTTCGTCGGTGGCACGTGAGAACACATGCTGCCCCTCCAAGCGGGCCTAATGGGAGAGTCCTTAGCTTTTGCGACCCCTTTTTTATAAATAAATCTGGGTGTGAGTTGGGTTATGTAATAGCCCAACCCTAAATCAAATTTATTTATTTAATTACCTCATCTTAATGATTTTCTCATATTTATTTATCGCATTGAATCATCTCGGTGCGGAAAAATTCATTTGGGCCCCAGTTTGCAATTCAGTTTTTTTATCATGACATTTTGGTGAATCGATAAATGACCATGACAAAATGTTTCAAAAGATTAAGTTATTGTTCACAATAACCCAAATATTTTATTTCGAGCCATGCAAAAAAAAAAGATTTTTTCGAAGAGGTATTTAGCTCAACGGGTCCAAATCATTTAAGCCCAAACAAGGCCCACCAATTATGCTTTGATTTAGCTAATTTCCTTTTTGACTATTCCTAAAACATAATTAGTGAAAGCTACTTTATGGAGGATAAAACCTAGCCAAGTAAAGTTTTTCAGTCAATTCTAGCCATCTCTCTCTCCCTTGTCTCCCCTAGTCACATCACCCCCCTTGCTTGCTTGCTGTGACCAACCCCCCCAGAGCTGTTGGTGCCACCAGTCCACCACCAACAATCCAGCCACCATCTCCTCTCAACCCCCACCCTCATCAACCACTTTTCTCACCCCTCTTCTAAGCATCAAAGTGAGTAACCCTAACCTTGTTTTCGTTGATTTTGATTTATGTGTTGGTTTTAATGCTTGTTTTGTTATTTTTGATTGTTGATCATGTTGTTTTTATGGTAATAAGAGTTATTTTGGTGTTTAAATTGTTGGTGAAACTTGAGAGTAAGTGGAAGTTGAGATTGTTCATGATCATGCAAGCTTAAGCTTAAGTGGTGTTTATTGATTGTTTTGTATTTGTTTGCCAATTTTGAGCTTCATAAATGATTATGGTGGCGTTACTGAGGCTTTAATGAGTTAAAAGTGAGTCTAAGTTGGCCAAAATCTAGGGTTTTAATGATTATGCAAGGTTTAGCTTTCTTTTAATATCAAGCATGTTATTTGTGTATATTTCGTTAAGAAATGAATCTTTGATGTGTCTTTCAATTGAAAAATGATTTGGTGTGATCCTTAAAAAATGGGTGGATTATGGGAATTTGTCCAATTGATTATAAAGGGTTATTTTGCTCATTTTTGAAAATAAGTGAGATAATAGATGTATTTTGAGTGGGTTTGGGAAAGAAAAGAATTGAAAAATTAATGTGGATGATTATGGCGTAAATTGAGTAATATAGCTTTGTATGGTGATGAGAAGGGCCAAGGCTTTGTTGAATGATTTTTAAGGGGTGATTTTAGATGGTGAATTATGTGAAAAGAAGGGGGAAAACAAAAACATTGTGGTTGTGAAGAGATTGAAAATAGGGGACACTTTGCAATTAAACTGGCACTGATCAGGCCATCAAAAAATTGTGATTTTTGGGTGAGAATAGATCAATGAGTTATCTTTCAAATTCCTTTTGAATTGCTTTAATCTGAGTTATATAGAAAATGTTATGGCTATTTTGTTTAGAACTACGCAGGTTGGACTAAAACTAGCACCCTTATATTCTAGCTCAATTTTGGGAACTCTATTGTGGGAATCATATTTTGTGCTGTAAATAAACACTTTGTGGGATTTTTTAAACTTTCTATATTAGCGAATTAAGTCCCAAATGGAGGTCGGGAGATTAAGTTACGAGTCATTCATTTTGGCCCCTCTTAAGCCTTTATTTTTTTAAAACTAAAACCATTAACTGTGGAAATAAGTACATTTGCTAAATATATGTTCCTATAATGATATTTTTGCACAGAATCTGCGCCTAATCTATCGTTTCCTTCCCCATGACCCCGTCATTAAAGCTTAAGAATACCGGATGGTAGTTTACTTTATGGAGTTCCTAGATCGAAAGTTCCCATTTTTCTTGACACTAACTAAATTCCAACTATGCATGCTCAAGAAGATCTATTAGATTCTTACATCTCCTGATGGTCCAATAAAACTCCCAAATAGTATATGTCTATGTGAAAGTACATTGTGCATTAATCAAGTATAAAATGAAAAGGTCAAATTATCTTGTTCAGATAGTTGATTTCGACGATCCCAAAGATTGACAATAAGAATGGAATCCAGAATGTTAGGAATTAGTTACTAATCCTGCTTTAGCAAGAGCCATTGGATTTTTCAACATTTATTAACAGAGTTAGAGATTAATTGAATAAGGAAAAATACTAATGCATTGCAAAAATACTACTTTCGCTTATCATAATGAGCTTAGCGAGTGCATGAAGGTGGAAGGAGCAACTTCAGAAGATGTTTTTGATTATCTCTTTAATGTTGGAGCTGAAAAATTCTTATCAAAAAAAGAAAAGAAATATCTTCTTGAGTTATTTGAGAAATGGGACCCAGAGCATCTTCAATTAGATGAAGATTTTGATGATTATCCAGATAATGATGGTCTGGAAGATATAATTAGAGATGAAGGCATGTAAAATCTCAATAGTGATGACTAGTCTTGTCATTATTAAAAGCTCTAAAAAGTAGTTGCTCTATTATTGTAATATTTTGACAAATGTTAGGTCTGTAAAATAAAACAATGTACTGTAGCCATGTGAAAAGTCAGTGTACTATAGTCATGTAAAAAATCAGTGTGTACTGTACCCATTAGGGCATCCTATGTGCCCCTAACCCTCTATAAAAGGAATGGCTAAGTGCTGAGAAGGGACATGGTCATTCGAGCATTCTTGAGTAAAAAAGAAGTCGGAATTCTCCATTTGTTTATGAGCAAGCATCTCTGATGATCTTAGTTTAAGTCCCTCTTCAAGCTTTCCATTGTAATATTTCCACTTTCTAGCTTTCAATAAAAGAAGTTTTCCCAGTAGGGAATGTTATTCAATTAAACCTTATGTCTTAAATATTATAATTTTCAGATTAAAGTCTTACTATCCTTCAAAAATATATAAAACTTGATTAGTGACTATGGTCTGAGGTAAGAAACAAAATGGATCTATACTGTGCTTGATCTTAGTAAGGTGGGGTTAAGATTAGCAATCTCTGTAAATCGGAAGCTAGAGGAACAGCAGACTCCAGCACCGACTGCGTTCAGGTAATGGTCGAAACTCTTTAATTAAGCTTTAATTATTTTTGCTAAGCATGGTGGGTTGTTAATCATAGAAAAGAAAATATCTATGATATAAGTAGTAGATTGTGATAACTATTACCAGTGAAGTCATTATAAGAAATCTAAACAAAAATATAAACTTAGTTTTACTAAGAAATCCCAAAAACTTGAGTATCTGCACTTAAAACCTCATTTTGGATAAAAATATCAAATTCAGAAAGTTCAGGGTCTAAGTTGCAAAGAAAAACATAAGCCAATAACTATTTCTTAAAATATTAACCCCTGTTAATAGTTCACCCAAAATAGTAGGCACTTGGGAATACATTCTAAAAAAGTTGACCTCTAAAAATTATTTTCAAAGAATCTAGGTACTCTAGAGTCGTAAATTGGGGAGATAAGTGTGCTTAATCTGTACAAAGGTCTACTACTCTAATACCTGACCTGCAAGAAGGTCCATTGCTCTAGTAATACAAGAAGATGAGTTCGTCTAACTTGCAAAAAGGTATGTTGCTCCATCAATACAGGAATTAAAGATCGCCAGACCCACAAAAAGGTCTCAGCAGCTCTATTGATACCGGAAAATATGTTCCCTTTGCCTACAAGAAGCTATATTGCTCCAGTGATGTAGGAAGATAAGTTTGTCAAACCTGCAAAAAGTCCTATTGCTCCAGCATTACAGGAAGATAAGTTCGCCGGACCTGCAAAAATGTTCGCTACTCAAGTGATGCAGGAAGAAAAGTTTGCCTAATTTGCAAAAATGTTCGTTTGAGCGATACAGGAATATAAGGTTTGCCTAACCTGCAAAAAGGTTCGCTGCTGCAATGACACAACAGGATATGTCATCTTGACCAGCAAAAAGGTCCGCTGCTTGAGCGAGAGAGGAAGATAAGTTTGCCTAACCAATAAAAAGGTGTGTTGCACTAGTGATACAGGAAGATGAAGCTTACCTAACATGCTAAAAGCTCTGCTGGTCTCGTGATGTAGAAAGCTAAGTTCGGATGACTTGTAAATAGGTTTGTTGCTCCAATGATGAGAGCAAGATCAGTTCGCTGGACCTGTAAAAAGTCCGCTAGTCTTCGAGTGATACAGGAAGATACATTGGCCTAACCTACAAGAATGTCCACTGCTCTAATAATGCACGAAGATGAGTTCACCTAATGTACAAAAAGGCATGTTGCTCCAGTGATATAGGAATTAAAATTTGCCTGACATCCAAAAAGGTCCACTGCTCTAGTGATACATGAAGATAAGTTCCCCTGGTGATATAGGAAGATATGTTCGTCGAACCGACAAAAAGGTCTACTGTTCCGGCGATACAAAAAGATAAGTTCACCAGACCTGCAAACACATCCGTTGCTTAAGCGATACAGGAAAAAAAGTTTGTCTAAACTTCAAAAAGGTTCATTGCTCCATCTATACAGGAAGATAAGATTCGTCTCACTTGCAAAAGGGCTCAGTGCTCTACTGATACGAGAAGATAAGTTCGCCTTACCAGCAAAAAGGTCTGCTGCTCTAGCAATAAAATTAGATAAAGTTTGCCTGACCCAGAAAAAGGTCCGCTACCTCAACGACATAGGAAGGTAATCAGGTATGACCTGTAAAAAGGTCCGCTCCTCTAACGACATAGGAAGATAAATGTGCCTGACCCGCAAAAGATCTGCTGCTCCAGCGAAGAAGGTATATAAGTTCAACTAACCAGCAACAGGTCTGCTGCTCCACCGACACAGGAAGATAATTTCAACCACTTATAAAAAGGTTTGCTGCTGCAGTGATATAGGAGGAAAAGTTTGCCTAACCTGCAAAAGTTGTCCACTTCTCCATTAATACAGGGAGATAAAGTTCGTCTCCCATGCAGAAAGGTCTGTAGCCCTAGCGATAAAAAGAGATAAATTTGCCTGACTTACAAAAATGTCTCTTGCTCCAGCGATACACAAGGATAAGTTTGCCTGAACTATAAAAGGGTCTGCTTTCCTAGTGACCTAGGAAGATAGGCCCGCCTAACAGGCAAAAGATCATATACTTTAGTGACACAGGTATATAAGTTCGCCCCACCTGCAAAGAGGCCTGCTTCTCCAGCGATATACCACAAAAACGTATGGTGCTCCAGCGACACAGGAGGGTAAGCTCACCTGACCTATAAAATGGCCACCCGTAAAGTGGTTCGCTGCTCTAGTGACATAGGAAGAAAAGCTCACCTAACCCACAAAAGGACTGCTACTCTAGTGAGACATGAAGATTAGTTTGCCTAACCAACTAAAATTTTCGCTGCTTTAGCGATACAGGAAGATGAAGTTTGCCCAACCCGCTAAAGGTCCGCTGCTCCAAGGATATAGGAAGGTAAGTTCACTTGACCAACTAAGTTCACCTGCTTTAGCGACACAGGAAGATATCTTCTGACATTGCTTCGTCTACCTTCATGTACTCTTTAAACTCATTATCATAGGCGAAAGTAGTGTTTCCACAATGCATCAATGTTTTTCCTTGTTCAATTAATGGCCAGCATTGATGATAAATGTTGAAAAATCTAATAGCCCCTGATAAAGCAGGATCAGTAACTAGATATACCAGATTTTCTTAAATCCAGTTTTGTTGTTGATCATTGAGGTCATCGCAGTCAACGATTTGGACAAGATAATGGGCTGGTTTGGCTTTTCCCTTTTCATATTCAATTAATGTACGACACACTTCTAAATTTAGGCATCTTCAAACTGGAATTTTTGTTGGACCATCAGGAGATGTAAGAATCCAACGGATCCTTTTAAATATGCACTACTGAAATTCGGTTGAGGTTGAGAATAATGGGAAATTTGGATCGGGGATTTCCATGAAATAAAGTACCATCCCGTATTTTCAGGCTTTAAAGACAGGATCATTTGGAGATAATAAATTTGCTGAGAAACAAACACCACCAACTCCAGATCTGTTAGGAAAATAGATCTATGTACTCCAAGAATCCTAAATATCATAGGAATAATGATGATAAAAGTCGATACAGACTGCATACCACGCATTGAACCATTTCTCACCAACATGATAACTTGTTTTTTCTTAGATATCATAAGCACACTGAAGGTAACTAATTTGTAACTCTAGAAGGAAAAATCTTTGGGCTATCAGGTAGGCTGTAGATAGTAGACCAAAACATGATCTACTTTTTGTATGGAATTCAGAATTATCAATAAGGACTTTACTAGAAGGCGTAACTCGTTCTAGTAGGAATGGCATTTCATTAAGTATCTCCTCCTATTCCGACAGGAGGTTGACTTTGATGATCACTATTGGCGAGTTCATGAATTAGACTGTCTGCCAGAGAGTTCTTCGATCCTTGTATATGTTCAATAGAGAAGGAGAACTGGTTAAGCCATAATTGCCAATGGAGAAGTCGCCCTTGCGCTTGCATGTTTGATAAATTTTTTTCACAAAACCAAGTATTCCTTTACAATCAGTTCGAGTAAGAAAAGGTTTTGGGGCTAAAAAGATTACGAAATTTTCAGTTCCCCTTATGACTATAAGGATTTTCTTTTCCATCGTGGGATAGTTGCATTCTACTTTATTAAAACTTCCACTACAATATTTACAAGTTTTTCTTCTTCTTTGATTTTAAGTACTGCACTCCGGTGTTCATTGCTGGCATCTATCTCAAAAATTAAATCATCTCCCTCATTAGCTAAATTAAGAATAGCAAGATTTTTACACATCTTTTTGAAATTCTGGACAATTTTTGAATCATTAGTAGTCCATGTCCAAATCACATCTTTCTTGAGTTTTTGTTGTAATAGTTTTCTTAGTTTAGCCAAATCTTTAATGAAATCTGAAGTATAGATAAGGCATCCAAGAAATCTTTCTAACTACTTTCTATCTTAAATTTTTTCAGAAAAATTTTCTATTTTTTCTACAATATGCTTTCGTAGAATAATCTATCCACCTTTTATCTCTAGGCTTAAAAATTCAATTTCGTATTCTACATAAACGCACTGGTTTTTTTCAAGTATAATGCCATGGTCAATGCATCTTTGGGTGACAGCTAAGATATCATCTTTGTGCTGCTCTATGGTCTTACAAAAACAAGAATATCATAAATGTAAACTAAACAACAATGATTAAGGTATTTGAAGATATTATCCATTCTTCTCTTGAATATTTGGGGTTCATTTTAAGACCAAATGGCGTTACTATCCATTCATAGTGTCCTTATGGGGTACTAAATGCAGTTAAATGAATACTCTCCTCATCCATTTTTACCTGCCAATAACCACTTTTGCAATTTATTTTTGAGAACCAAGATGCTCCTTGAATTCCATTAGAAAGGACAGTTTTGTTAGGAATATAATAACCATTAAAGATAGTATTATCATTAAACTTTTTGTAATTGATTACCATTCTAGCTTTTCCTCTTTTTTCTTCAGCATGATTCCTTACCATAAAAACATGACTGGTGTGAGGACTCTTGCTATTCCTAATTAATCCTCTATCTAGAAGTTCTTTGATTTGTTTGTCAAAGTCTTGAATATCCTGGTGTATATACACCATTTGTTTAACTCAAATAATAGTGTTGGGATTTAGTAGAGTAATTTTAGTAAATGTTTTATCTTTACCCCAAAATTTTAGTAGATTTTCATAGTAGAGTTCCTTACATAATTTTTGTCATTGTTTGACAATCTAATCTTTAATAGATAGCTCAAGTAATGAGACTGTCAGTGCTACTTCTCCTTATGCAGGCATTACCTTCTCACCATGTTGCCTGCATGTCAACTCAATTTTCTGATGAGTGTAAGCCTTAATTTTTTAATCGGAACCGAGTGACCATTAATTGTAAATATTATTTAGTTTATGGTCTGGGTGCATGGAGAATATAATCATTGAAAATTATTTCCAATAATCATGTCATGAGATGGTTGATTAGTAGCCCATAGAACTGGTATAATGCATTGAACTCCTCCTAATTCTATGGATAATCCTTTCATGGTTTCATTGTGACTCATAACACTACCATCAGCTATCCTTACTTGTAAAGGATTTTTAGCTCTTTTCCATATAAACTTAGGAAATAATGATCTTTTTTCTAAAGCATACAGAACAACCACTATCTATATAAGTACACAGTTCATATTTATTATATCCTTCTAAACTTACCTTTATTGTGATATACATGCCATTAGGGTTTGTATTGGTAGCTTTATAGCATATCTCCATAGTCATGTTTTTGACTAATTCATCCTCATAAATGGGTTCACTAACAGTTCTAGTTTTATACCCATTTACTTTTCTGTCTAGAGTCATAATTTGATCTATACTGGGTCTTGCAGTCTTAAAACTCATTCTACTCATTTCACTGGTCATATTAATCGTATCATCTTCCTTAAGCTTTTCTTTAGCTAATGAAGATCCTTCTCCCCAACCTGATTTTGTACTCATGCTCCTTAATAATTGGGGTTTAAGGGTTATTTTACCTTCCTCATCAATCTTTATTATATTTTTCTTATTGATCTTTGTAGGATTGACAAAGCTAGATATCCATGAACAATTAATTTTTATCTCCTGAGGATTAGACTTAATCATCTGGATCTTTTATATGGGGGTAGGACTTTTAAATTTTTCTTCCTCTGTCATTGTTACCTTAGTCTTAGGGTCAATTGTATTATCTAATTTGTAGATAAGTTTCTAAAATATCCTTAAAGGATATCCTCCTCTTTTCATGTCCATCCCAACTGTTTTTATCTTAAGGGATAGGAAGTTTTTAGCAAATTCACCTTTTAGACTCACATAATATCCTGGTCGACAATTGAATCCTACTGACCCATTACGTAAATTGGTTTTTATCCCTATGATGATTTGATTATTAAATTTGGTGTGTCTAATATCATAGAATAAAGCGTAAAGATCAATATCTTTACCATAATATTGTAATGGAGTGATTTGAACTTGGGCACGTCTGACATGGATATACCATTACTTTCTATCTTTGTTGTTCTTAAGGATATTCTCCCAATTAGTGAGATTAACGTCCCCAACGTCATACTCACAATCCTTTATTTCAATATCTCCTTCGATCATTTCACATACGTATCTACTTTTTAATTGAAATATGGAATTTTTATAAATCATGTCATTTTGGATTATAAGAATAACCTAATCTCCTTTGACTTCTTCATGATCATTGCCTACGACAAGCTCTTCTCCTTGAAGGTCGCCAAGGCTAATCAAGATACTTTCCATCATATAACTTATTTCTTCATAATCACTTTCTTCATATTCATTGTCCAATATAATCTCAATAATTCTTTTGTTGTTACTTAGGGATAGGTCTAATGCCTCATCTTCACTAAGTTCAACATAATCTAGGCTTCCCAAGGTTTCAATCAGTTTGTTATTCTTTCTATTTTTGCATTTATTAGTATAATGCCCTACTTCTCTGCATGTCCAGCATTTACAGTTATTTTTCCCGACAGGACAGTAAGCAGCCTTCCCAAAAAATCTACGTTTTTTAGGGCTTGGTTTGTTATAATATTTTCTTTTATATTTCTCACCCCTCTGCTTATTAAAGCTCTTTTTCTTATAGAATTTTCTTTCTCTTCTTTTCTAAGGTTCCTTTCCCCATTGGTGAGGTGAATCCCAGCAAGTCAGGAATTGCTTCTTAATTTTCTTTTGTTTTTGAAGATGAAGACACTGATCATTGAGCCATTTTCTTAAATAAGAAAATTTTGAACCAAGGGTATCAATGACATCTCCCCGTTCCAGACACGCAATGGATTTTTCATTAATTATAGAATTTATAGGATATGGCAATTTGTCATGGAACATACCAAGATTTGTTTCATTATGCCCAATTTTGTAATAATATTGACTGATTTCAGCAATATAATTTTCTAGATATCTCATATCCCATAATTCTATGTTGGTAATCTTTCTTTGCCATTCTCTTGCTTTTTCTTCAGAATCAAGTTTAGCTCCGATGAATTCAGTTTCAATTTCTTTACATAAATTTCTAAGCATAGGAGCTGGTGTTTCCATTACTCTTAATGTATTTTTACTATCTTCACTTAATAAATCATACAAGTCAGCCACCGTACCAGAGAAACTATGCTCGATATAGTTTAAGAAGTTTGCCGCAGTCCATGTAGTATTTAAGATTTAAGACATTATTCATTCCTCTTTTTCACTCAAATATTTCTTCTCTATTACGGGCTCCATCAATGTTTAAGATATATCTAGTTTGGCTAATTAGAGTAAGACTAATTTCTTTATAGGTTGTGGTTTTCCTTGGGATAAACCCAAAGGAAGAATTGCTTGTACGTCCTGCTGGAACGTACCTAGGTCTTAGGAAATGAGTATTTCTTTTAAATGGTTTACCAAATTTTTCAGGTTTAGGAACGACATTCTTAACTAGATTGGTCTCTGTTTCATATAGATCGATTTCCTCTCCAATCTCATTGATTTCATTTTTAGTAGTCATTTTACCATATTCCTTATTAAGCTTTCTCCTAATTTCTTCTAAAGGTAATACATTAAGATCATCAAGTTTAATAAGGTTCATCTGCGGATATATTTCTTCTTCTAATTAAACATTATTGGTCTCTTCATTATCATTAGACAAAACATCATGTTTATCTCTAATTGCGTCCATGATTTTGTTTAATTCTTCTGAATTTTGTTCTTTCTTGAACATCTTTTGTAGCTCTTCAAGAGTATATTGTTCATACTCCATCTTCTTTTTCTTTCTTTTCAGTTAATTTTTCACCAGATCATTCTCCTACTTCTTTTTGAATATTTATCTCTTGTAAAAGAAATGGAATCTTATTTTTTGGATTTTGAAAAGGATATTTATGATAAAAGTAATACTAGGAGTTGCTTTTCCACTGTGCCTAACTTCGTTAATAAGAGAAAGATGGACTACAGTTAACTGATTCTTAAGCTCCTTGAGTTCAGAATTAATCTTGGCTAATTCTGCTTTTAATTCTAAAACTATATCACTGATATAGTTTAATTGAGATGCTAATGCAGAAACACCTTCTGGTGAGTGAACAATATATGAATAATTTGGTGTAGGGCAAGCAAGTGATGATTCTAGCATTAATCACAGTTAATTATAGTTAATTAGTCTAATTAACTATTAATTAGCTTAATTATGTGAATTAATTTTGGTCACGTGACTCTGATACCACTTGAAAGAGGACTTCGAGTACTACTAACGAGTAAAATATCACTCACAAAAATTTAGATTTTTCAAAAGTAAGTTTTTAAGGATTGAGGATAAATTTGCAAATATGAAAAGTTTTAGGTGTTCCTTTTAGTATATCTCAAGCATCCCTTGCTATAGTTTCTTTCTGCTATAAAATGTTTTCCTTTTAATGTTTTCACAAACTCTTCCTTCTATAAATTATTTTCTCAAAATCCTTTTTATGGGTCTTTTGCAATCAGTCTCTCTACGAGCAGGAATATCGGTAGGGGTAAGGCTGCCTACAATCGGATCTTCCCAGACCCCGCAAAAGCGGCACCCACACTGGGAGTTGTTGTTGTTGTTGTTGAAAAGTTTCGGATGTTCATGCAAATAATGTAAATAGTAAATAAGGTCATTTCAGTTACTTTTCTCAAAGTCGAGGTACCCTGCAGTTATGTTTAAAAAGTGACAGGCCTTTTTGTTGTTTATACTACACTTAAGGTATCTTTGTGTCTTTTTTCCCTGCTTCAGTAACATAAGAAGAAGAGTTCACCTGACCCGCAAAAGGTCCGCTACTCCATTGCGGCAAGACGACAAGTTTTCCTGACCAACTAACACTTTCACTGCTCCAGCGATATGAGAAGATTAAGTTCGTTTGACCCGCAAAAGGTTTGCTACTCTAGGGACAAAGGAAGATAAGTTCGCCTGACCTACAGATAGGTTCGCTGCTCCGGCGATACAGGAAGATAAGTTCGTGAGGCGCACAAAAAGGTCCGCTGTTCCAAACATACAAGAAGATAAGTTGGCCTAACCTATAAAAAGATCTGCTGTTCCAGCAATGCTAGAATTAAAGTTCCCTAACCTGTAAAAAGGTCCATTGCTCCGGTAATACTGGAAAAAATTCTGCTACTACAATGACACAAAATGATAAGTTATATTGTCCAGCGAAAAGGTCCACTGCCCTAGCGGGAGGGGAAGTTTGCCTAACCTACAAAAATGTGTGTTACTCTAGCGATAAAGCAAGATAAAGTTTCCCTGACCTACAAAGAGGTCCACCACTCCTGTAATGCAGAAAGATAAGTTTGGTTGACCTATAAATCGGTTTACTGCTCTAGTGATGAGAGGAAGATCAGTTCGTCGGACTTGCAAAAAAGTCTGCTGTATAGGAAGATAACTGTGCTTGACATGTAAAAAGGTCTGCTGGTCCAATCTTATAGAAAGATAAGTTGGTCTGACCTGGAAAATGGTCACTACTCCAGTAATACAAGAAGATTAGTTTGCTTGACTTGGCAAAAGGTATGTTGCTCAATCGATGTAGGAATTAACATTTACGGACCCATAAAGAGGTCCGTTGCTCTACTGGTATAGGAAGATAAGTTCGCCTAACCTACAAAAAGCTATGTAGCTCTAGTGATATAGGAAGATAAGTTTGTCGGACGTGCAAAAAGGTCTACTACTCCGAAGATACTGGAAGAAAAGTTTGCCTGACCTGTAAAAAGGTTTACTGCTCCCTCGATATAGGGAGATAAAGTTCATCTCACCCATAAAAAAGTCCAGCGCTCCAGTGATACAAGAAGATAAGTTCGTCCGATCAGCAAAAGGGTCTGTTGCTACAGCAATAAAACTGGATTAAGCTACCTGACCATGAAAAAGGTCCGCTACTCTAGCGATAAATGAAGATAAGCACACCTAACTAGTAAGAAGGTCTGCTAGTACAGCAACACGGAAGGATAATTAGGCAAGACCCGTAAAAAGGTCTGCTCCTCTAGTGACATAAGAAGATGAATTCACCTGACTTGCAAAACATCTGCTACTCCAGCTTCATAGGTGTATCGATTTAACTTACCAATAACAGGTTTGCTACTCCACTAGCACTAGAAGATAATTTCAACTGAGTGGTAAAAAGGTCCACTGCTCCAGTGATATAGGAAGAAAACCTTGCCTAACCTGCAAAATGGTCCACTGCTCCATTGATGCAGGAGATAAAGTTCGTCTCATGCGTAAAAAGGTCTGCTGCCCCTACGATAAAAGAAGATAAGTTTTCCTGACGCATAAAAAAAGGCCTCCTGCTCCAACTATACAAGAAGATAAGTTTACCTAACCCGCAAAAAGGTCTGCTCCTCCAGCAACCGAGGAAGATAACCTCGCCTGACCCACAAAAGATTTGCAACTTCAGCATCACATGTATATAAGCTTGCCTAACCGGTAAAAAGGCTCGCTGCTCCAGCTTTATAGGAATATAATTACGCTTGACCCATAAAAAGGTATCATACTTCAGCGACACTATAAGGTATATTCTCTAAATTCATACAATGGTCTGCTCCTCCCACAAAACATGAAGATAATTAGGTCAGACGTGCAAAATGCTTTGCTGCTCCAGTGATATAAAAAGAAAAGTTCATCTGACCCCCAAAAGGTCCGCTGCTCCAGCAAGAGAGAAAGGTAAGTTAGCTGACCAATAAAAAGTTTCCCTATTGCAGCGATAGAGGAAAATAAAGTTCTCCTGACTCAGAAAAGGTTCACTGCTCTAATGATACATGAAGAAACGTTCACATGACCTGCAAAAAGGTTCACTGCTCCATTGATACAGGGAGATAAAGTTCATCTCATGCACAAAAGGGTCTGCTGCCCATGTGATAAAAGAATATAAGTTTGCCTCACCCATAAAAAGGCCTCCTGCTCTAGTGATACAGGAAGATAAGTTTGTCTGACCCATAAAAACGTTTGCTCCTCTAGTGACCGAGTTGTATAAGCTCGCTTGACCCACAAAAGATCTGCAGCTTCAGCGACACTGGTATATAAGTTCTCCTAACCCGTAAACAAGGTCGTTGCTCCAGTGATATAGGAATACAATTAGGCTTGACCTAAAAATAGGTATGATGCTCTAGTGATACAGGAATATATGTTTACGTGTGCCACAAAAAGTTCCCCTCTTCAAATGGTACAGGAAGATAATCCAGCCTGACTTGCAAAATGGTTTGCTCTTACGTGACAAAGGAAGATAATTAGGCCTATCATGTGGAAAGGCATGCCGCTACAATGACACAAGATAAGTTCATCTAACCTGCGAAAGGTGCACTACTTTAGTGAGGCAGGAAGATAAGCTCGCCTAACCAAAAAAACATTCACTGCTCCAGTGATATGAGAAGACAATGTTCACCTGATTCGCAGAAAGGCCCACTGCCCCAGCGATACGGGGACATAAGTTCGACTAACTAGCAACAGGTCAGCTGCTCCTCCCACACAGAAAGATAATTTTAACAGACCCACAAAAAGGCCCATTGCTCTAGTGATACAGCAAGAAAAGTTCGACTATCCTGCAAAAAGGTCCATTGTTCCATCGATACATAGATATAAAGCTCATCTCACGTGTAAAAAGGGTTACTGCCCAGCGACAAAAGGTAAAATGCTTCAGTGATACAGGACAATAAGTTTGCCTGACCAACAAAAAGATGTTCTCCTCTCGCGACCTATGGAGATAAGCTCTTTTGACCGGTAAGACATCTGCAGCTTCAGTGACGCAGGTATAAAAGTTTAACTAACCCGCAAAAATCATGTTGCGCAAGTAATATAGGAACATAATTAGGCTTGACCCACAAAAAGGTATGATGCTCCAGTGACACAGGAAAATAAAGTTTGCCTAACCCGCAAAAGGTCCGCTACTCTAGTGGTATAGGAAGATAAGTTCCCCTTACCTATAAAAAGGTGTAGTGCCCCTGCAAGTAAAAGATGATAAGTTTATCGGACTCATAAAAAGGTCCACTGATCCAAAGATATAGGAAGATAAGTTTACCTGACATGCAAAAAGATCTGCTGCTCCAGTGATACAGGAATTAAAGTTCCCCTCAGCCATAAAAATGTTCGTTGCTCTAGCGATATAGGAAGATAGGTAAGCCTAACCTGCAAAAGGTCCACTGCTCTAGTGATAGATGAAGATAAAGTTTGCCTAGCCGATAAAGTTTGCCTAGCCCACAAAAAAGTCTGTTGTTGTAATGACACAGCAAGATAAGTTATCTTGACTAGCAAAAAGGTCCGCTACTATAGCGAGAGAGGAAGATTTGCCTAGCTAATAAAGAGGTGCGTTGCTCAAGCAATATAGAAGATAAAGTTTACCCGACCCGTAGAAAGGTCTGCTATGCTGTGATGTAGAAAGATAAGTTTGGCAGACCTACAAAAAGGTCTGCTGCTACAGCGTTGTAGGAAGATCAGTTCATTGGACCTGTAAAATGTCTGATACTCTAATGATACAGGAAGATAAGTTTTCTTGACCTGTAAAAAGGTTCGCTACTCCAGTGATAGAGGAAGACATGTTAATCTAACCTGCAAAAAGGTCTGCTACTCCAGTAACACAATAAGATAGGTTTGCTTGACCTGCGAAAAGATTTGTTGCTCCATCAATATAGGAATTAAAGGTCACCTGACCTACAAAGAGGGCTGCTACTCCAATGATGCAGGAAGATAAGTTCGCATAGCTTACAAAATGCTATGCTACTCAAGTGACACAAGAAGGTAAGTTTATCAGACTCGTAAAAAGGTCTGCTACTCCATCGACACAGAAAGATAAGTTCACATGACCTGCAAAAATGTTCGTTGCTAAAGTGATACAGGAAGAAAACTTCACCTAACCTGCAAAAAGGTCCAATGCTTCATCGATGCAGGGAGATAAAGTTCGTCTCACCCGTAAAAAAGTCTGGTGTTCCAGTGATAAAAGAAGATAAGTTCGCCTGACCAGCAAAAAAGGTCTACTCCTCCTTTAGTACAAGTAGATAAAGTTTTTCTTACCCAGAACAAGGTCGTTGCTCCAATGATACAGGAAGATAAGTTTGCCTAACCAACAAAAAGGTCCGCTATTATAGTGACACAGGAAGATAATTAAGCATAACCCACAAAAAGATCCGCTCGCCCTACACCACAAGAAGATAAATTTGCCTGACCTAAAAAAGATCCGCTTCTCTAACGTTGCAGGTATATAAGTTCATTGACCCACAAAAAGGGCCGCTGCTCCTACTGTATAGGAAGATAATTTGGCTTGACCTGCAAAAAGGTGTGGTGCTCGAGCAGCACAGGAACATAAGCTCACATGATGCATAAAAAGGTCCACTGTAGTAGTGACAGAGGATTATAAGTTAGCTCGACCAGTAAAAAGGTCTGTTGCTCCAGCGACACAGAAAGATAGGTTCATCTGACTAATAAAAAGGTGCACTGCTCTAGCAATATAGGAACATAATTAGTCCTTACTACTGAAAAGGTCTGCTACTCCAGCGACATAGGGAGTTAGGCTCGGTTGACTCACAAAAGGTCCGCGGCGCAAACGACATAGGAAAATAAGTTTGCCTGACCATAAAAAGGTTTTCGCCACTAGCGATACAAGAGGCTAAGTTTGTCTTGCCAGTAAAAAGGTATTCTACTTTAGTGATGCAAGAAGAAATGTTTGCCCGACCTGCAAAAGGGATCGCTGCTCTAGTTATACAAGCAGAAAAGTTTGCCTAACCAGCAAAAAGCTCAACTGCTCCAGCGATGTAGGAAGATATGTTTACATGTCCCGCAAAAGGTTCCCCCATTCTACCGATACAAAAAGATAATCAAGCCTGACCCACAAAAACTCTGCTCCTCCAATGACACAGGAAGATAATTAGGCCTGACATGCGTTAAGGCATGCCACTATAACAACACAGGGAGATAAGTTTGTCTAACCTGTGAAATGTCCGTTGCTCCAGCGAGATAGGAAGATAAGTTCGCCTAACCAACAAAAAGGTTCTCTACTCCAGTGATATAGGAAGACAATGTTCGCCTGACCCGCAAAAAGGTTCACTGCCCCAGCCACACGGGGAGGTAAGTTCGCCTGATCTACAATAGGTCTGCTGCTTCGCCAGCACAGGAAGATAATTTCAACCGATCCACAAAACATCTGCTGCTCTCGTGATATAGGAAGAAAAGTTCGTGTAACCGATAAAAAGGCACACTGCTTCATTGATACATGGAGATAAAGTTCGTCTCACACGAAAAAGGTTTTCTACCCTGGCGATCAAAAAAGATAGGTTTGCCTGACCCAAAAAAAGTTCTGCTACTCTAGTGATATAGAAAGATAAGTTTGCCTGATCCACAAAAAGGTTTGCTCCTCCAGTGACCTAGGAAGATATGCTCGCGCTGACCCACAAAAGATCTGCAGCTTCAGTGACTCACATATATAAGTTTTCCTAACATGTAAAAAGGTATCAGCTTGCTCCAGCGATATACGAATATAATTAGGCTTAACCCACAAAAAGGTGTGGTGCTCTAGTGATAGAGGAAGATAAGTTCGCCTGACCCGTAAAGTGGCCTGCTCCTCTAGTAGAACAAGAAGATAAAATGGATGCCTAATGGCCTAATGATAAGACTCCTTCCAAGAACACCGAAGGTAACATTGATGTTGATGCTTTAACTTTGCTTACTGCTAAAATGGATACCATTACTCAAAGGCTAGAATGTCTAAATATTAAAGCGGTGAATGCATGTTCCCCTCCCCTCCTTGTGATAAGTGTGGATCTTTTGATCATGTGACTTTGAGTTGTTAAGTTAGGAGTCCTCTTGCCTAATCCCCTTGTGACCAAGTTCCATATGTGCATAACTTTCAACCTAGGCCGAACCATGACCCATATTCTAACACCTACAATGCCAATTGGAAGAACTATTCCAGCTTGTCCTACATCACTGATCCTTTCCCCTTCCCCCAAACCAATGCTAGGCCCTCGCCTCTTGGTTTTCAAAGATGTAACTTTCCTTCACAAGCTCTATAAAAGTCCAACCTAGAGGCTATATTGGAGAGTGTGGTTTTAGCATAAAGAAACATGATAAGTGTATTAAGCTGTTAGCCTCTAGGTTGATCTACTTGCTACTCAGAATATGATGTTGGAATCTTCAATTACTCAATAAGCTAGCTCTTCTTTAGCACCTTAGGGTAGACTACCTTATAAGCCCAAGCCTAAACTTAGAGAACATTGCAATCGTATTGTATTAAGAAATGGTAAACAATTCAAGGGTGGGATCCTAAGAGTGCTAGAGTTGGGGTGAAAAGTGAGTAAAATTATGATGTGTATGTTGACACCTTGCCTAGTGAGGATAAGCCCTAAAAAAGGAGTGAAAGTGAGGCACCAAAAGAATGTAAGCCTCTTTCCCCAAAGCCTTACATGTTACCCTTACCGTTCCCTATCTTTCCCACAAAGATTTGCCATGCACAAACTTGATGCTCAATTTGAGAAGTTTCTTCACGTTCTTAAAAAGTTACATGTAAACGTTCCTTTCATGGATGCTTTGCCTCAAATGCCTCTGTATGCTAAGTTTTCGAAAGAAATCCTCTCCAAAATGAGGAAGATTGATGAACATGATACTATAGCTTTAGGTGAGGAATGTTGTAACGCCCCCAAAATACTAATGACATGATTACTGAAAATTACAGTGGAAGACTCAGTAAACGAAGGTGCTACCGCCGTCCTGATAAGGACAAGGCTAACTGAACCATTCAATCCTGCCGCTCACGATCACAATCATAAACTCTATTAAACTGATATACTTTAAGACCAAAGTCCATAATAGCTCACTTCAATACCATTTACTTAATCATATCATGCGCTAACTCGCACTCCACACTATACACATGTATATTGAATATAGACCTTGAGGTTGATCCCAACACTCGTGCTATGCTGAATCTATTGTGAGCATCTGATGACTTTCAAAATGGCTTGCTAAAAGGAGAAATATGTGATACTTCATCACCTAAAATGGAAAACATGAAAACAATTCGAAAACATGAGGAAAAACTCAGTACATGCATTCCTATATTATAAAATGAGTATAGAAATACTGTTGATGGGTACCCGTCTTTACAATTCATTTAGTTGGCAATAACAATGAAAATGAAAGTAATATGAAATTGAGTTGCTCATTATTATCTCAATGTGAACCCCTTACACTGATATGATCTATACATAGGTGTACACCTGCCAATCTGATCATGAGTTTACCTGAAGCCGCACGAATAAATGATAGGCTGACGCCCTATAGATGATAACTGACGGGGTCACAAGTTAAACGGTAAATCACTGTATAAACTGATTCATTGATAAACCCATTAAGAGTTGTAACTTGATAAACATGATATGCTTTCTGAAGATACAGGCAATGGACGTACCTTGAGTCTTTAAAAATGTCATCTCACTTATACAAGTCAGCTGTTTTACAAATGTCATCTAACTTGATAAATATGTTCTGACTTGATAACACTTATACATAATGGGGAATGATAACTAGGCTTCAACTTTGTTTCATAAATGTCATTGTAAATATGTGTAGTCAGAAAATGATCCTTACTCGTATAATTGAGTAAGTAAAAATATGTGTAACAGAAATTAAGTAATTAAATGGTATACATAACTTGTGTATTTCAATATAACTTCAAAATTGAATTGATGAAAGTAATTAAATTTGATATAAAGTAAATGAAAGTAAAATAGTCCACAGTGAGATAAATGAGATTACAAGGAAAAAGGCCTTGATGGTGACAATTGAGAGAGTGGTTATGGTCTTTTCTGAAATAGGTTGCTCAACCAAAATTCATGAAATCTTACAAGAAATTCAAAAATAATATGGACAATCTACAGTAAAATTTTTAGAATTTTCCTCCAAGTATACACTGCACAAAAATTGCAATAACAACCTGATTTACACCTAAGCAGGTCAGTTCAATTCAAAAATTCATAACTTTCATTCTAGACCTCAAATGGAGACTTAAAACCCCAATATGAAAAGATTAGGAAGTCCCAAAAACTTTCGTTTACAACACAAAACTTGATTCCCACAATAGGGTTCCCAAAATGGGCTAAAACACAAGTGTGTTAGTTTTTGGTCCAATCTGCACAGTTTTGGTAAAACGACCATCACGTTTCCCACAGACGTCGGATTAAGGCGATTCAAGAGACATTTTAAAACTAACACACTGAACTATATACCCACCAAAAATCATAATTTTTTTCTCGACTATTCATTACCAGTTTAATCCCAAAGTCAGCCCTAATGTCCTGAAATTTCAGCCCTTCACTGATTTAACTTTCTCGTTTTTTTTCACATAAAACTCACTTGAAATCATTTCAAAACACTACAATAAGATATAAAAAGATCATTTAAGGCCTCATATATATATCCAAACTCTAAACAACTTCATTAATACATAATTACATAATTCGTATCCAAAACAGGGTAGTTTTCTTCACAATTCCATAACTCACTGATCACACCTTCAAAATTCATACAATTTTGTTAGAAAATCCCAAATAATATAGAGAAGCTACAGTAAACGTTTTAGAATTTTTGGACAATCCTACAATTCCCAAAATTTTCGACAGTGGCATTTAAACAAATGCAAAATCATGAAAATCACGCTTTTGATCAAATACCCATGACCCCAAACATCTCCAAACGCAATAAAAATTGCACAATAACTATTAATTTGATCATCCAAACATAGTCCATAAATAAAACAACCATAAAACTCAAGATAAAACAAGTTACGATTTTGGGACAAATCTCACTTTAGGCTTGAATTAAAGAGAGGAGGAGGCTGTTTTGAGTTTTGAGGAGTTGGACATGATAGCTAGTAGCAAGGGGAACTCGTGGCAGCTGGGAGGTGGCTGAAAAAGTAGCCGAAACCACTAGAACTGGCGGCACAAAGGGGCAACAGCTGCTGCCCCTGTTTTCTGCCTGAAGACCGTGGAGAGGAGAGAGGAAATGGAGAGATGGGCTTGTGATTTTTGCTGAATTCTTTGTGGCTGGAAATTCTCAAGTATTAGCAACATGTGGTTAAAATTTTTCACCTAAAAAGTAGCTTTTTGCTAATTAAAATTAGGTGCTGAAGTGAGTACTTAGTGAAATAACAAAGTTAGCAAGGTTTTAGGCTTTTGTTTTGGGTCCAACAAGCTAAGTTCGGGCTCGAAAAATTATTTGGAGTGTTGAACAAAAATAAAATTTTGTAGTGCTCGGGATTAAAGTTTACTGAAAGTAAGAAAATAATTAATCACTAATTTATACTCACCGAGACCTAATATCGATTCACTCGACATTTAATCAATCAACGAAACTCGAATTGACAATCAATGAAACTTGAGTTGCAAAGTGGTACCCAAAATGAAATATCTTCCAACTGGGATGATTAAATACGATAAATGAAGGTGGAAAATTTAAATAACATAATGCAATTCGTTAAATAAATAAATTAAGTTATAATTGAATTTAATAAACATGATTTGGTTAAGCTAATAACCATGAGTGATTAGGTCAATAAACATAATAAAGTAAATGAATAAGCATGATTAATGAAATAAATAAGGATGATTTAAATAAATGAATATGGGTTAGAGCCGGGTTATTACAGCCTTCCCCCCTTAAAGAGTTTCGTCCTCGAAACTTATAACACTTGTCAACTATATGCAATGCTGCTTTAAAACACATGGGACATTAGTTCCCATTACTTCCCTCTGAAGAGGTATAATTTGCCGAATGTACTCTGACTAAGGGTGTACGTATTGTATAACTTCTTAATCTCATGTTTCAGTAGATCCGGATACTTCTCATACAATAGCCTCGATGAACTCAATTACTTTGCTTCAAAAGTGATATTCTCTTCGAAAGAAAAGGACCTTGTTACTGCAAATGAGGTATTCTATACTACTGACTCATAAAGCCCAAGCTAACGAGGACTCAATTATCGCTGATATCCAATCTCCTGACACCCTTGAGTAGATGAGCCCTTCGGAATATTTTATATCTCATTTGAGACTTTGGTTATTTCTTTGTTATGCTAGCGCAACTGTTTTGTCGACCTTGTGTCACCTCGACATGTACTTCAATTTTCCCTCTTAGTGCTTGCTTGGGTTAGCTCTGACCTTGTATTCAATGTTTCTTCTGGCTCACTCCAATATAATTAGACAGTGCTTGAGTTTATACCCTTATCAAAATCTCCTCATCTGATCATCCTAATGTCTCACAGGATCTCCCCTTATCCGATTACTCAAGAATCTGCTCCCGGTCGACAAAGGGCAATGAAATGATCATGGTTAGGGATGAGAGTGATGAAATTTTTAGCCAAATGAATCATTGCATATAAAAGAAATAAACAATGAGACTAGAAAAGGCAAGTAAAGGAGAGGTTATCATGGGGTGGTTAGAACAAAGATAGCCATAAGTATATCATGAATTCTAAAATATAATGCCACAAGAACTGTGGTTTATAAATGTGGATCATAAAGGGTTCAATAAATAATCCACCAAGGAGAAAGATGGCATGGTTATACTTGGGTTTAACTAATGAATTGGAAATAAGATGATAAGCAACTGAGCTCCAACTAGATGACTTTATAGCCACAAGGAACAAGATAAGTGCAATAGATAGATGGGACAAGCAATGTGCAATAAATAGATACATAGATTGGATACGCAAAGTGCAATAGATAGACAGCTAGATTAGATAAGCAAAGTGTAATGGATAGATAAATGGATTAGACAAGCAAAGTGCCAATGGATAGAGAACTAGATTGGATAAATAAGCTAGAGAACTAGATTGGATAAATAAGCAAGGTCTAATGGATAGATAAATGGATTGAATAGGCTGCAGTGGAAACATGCATTTGCTTATATAGGGCCAAGTCAAGTATGACAATAAGATTAAATAAGGATTACTGAAGTTCACTTATGCAGATATAAGATATAGGTATGCAAATTGCAAATGCCATAAATAGATCAATAGATTGAACCGGTAAAATATAATGGATAGATTAATAGATTGAACGAGCAAAGTACCAATGGATAAGTAAATATATTAAACAAGTGACATGAGAAATGTGCCTTTGCTCATATAAAACCAATTCGAGTCCAGTAATAAGATTGAACAGAAAAGCTGGAGTTTACTTATGAGTATGTAATTAGATATATGTGTGGGAGTTGAAGTTCAAAATAAGGAGAGTAAGGGAATTATGACAATCACAATCACCCACACTAATGAGAATTGAATTACATTTTGAATTCAGAACAAGTTATATAAGCGTATTATTATGATTAGATGAGATGTAGGTAGAGTGTGGGAATCAGCTCTCAATGAAATGAACTACAACTCAAGATTATGACATAGAGATGGTGAAGGTCGAGAGCACGGGAATGTTGACAACCATATCAGGTTAAAGAAGAATGTATTGCACATTTAACAATGGGTTTGCAAAGACATGGAAGATCACGCTAATAGAAACATCAGGTTGAAATGCAAGGGAGCTTAAACAACATTGGATAGTATCAAGTTTTGCAAATGAGACAGGTAACAAGAATTACTATAAATGGGTAGTCTTGCAAAAGATGAACTGTAGTTGCATAGTTTAGGTGTGATATTCGAACCTTAAATCATTCCAGGAAAAGGCATCTGTTGTTAGCAATTAATCCCATAAATCATTTGTTCAAGGTATAGAGCACTTATTTTGATAGTGATCTTGTGCAACACTCTGTGCATAGTACACAACCATAAGATTCTGTCTTTCTTCTTCGTATAAACCTGAGGTTCCCCACGAGGACACACCTGGTCAAATAAATCATTTACAACTCATCCACTGAATCTTTAATTAAGAAGGAAAATTTTATTCATCTGATGTTTGGAGGGACAATATGTCAAGATGAAGGAGTCAATCTTATGACTGAACATGATGACATCCATAAATAAAACAATTTGCAATAAATGGAAGTCTTGGGTAGGCGTATAAACTTCAAAACTACTGGCAGATGAAAATAGCACCAATCGTTGTTTATCATTAACAAGATAGGCTATATTAGTAAAGAAAGGATTACGAAAATAACTTGAGTAACGACATGCAGTTATGATCATGGAGCAGTATGCCAACATGACATTATGGTGCTATAGAAACACGAACAATATGGATACATTTAATTGCTGCAAGGGCACTTAATGACTGGGTTTGAAGCAACCAAAGGCTTTGTAAGCAATAAATGAATAGTGCCCAAATAGAAGCAATGAGTCCAAGTAGGTGACAGTAAAAATATGAACATAGTGATGACTGAGCTGCAAATAGAATGAGTCAAATATACTTAGGAAGAACTGCAAATCACACAGGAATGCACACCAGGGGTCATTATAGGCTCCATTATGGAAATAGAAAATTAAATGGTTATGATTGTCAGGGTTTGAATCGCCTATAAGAAAGGTTGCTTAAATGTGTTTGAAAAAGTCCCCACATACCACATATGAGAATTTCCATAAACACTTCATTACAAATTAAGAGAGTGTTAGCAGCAAAGAAATGATACCTTTGAATAATTCAAGGTAACTAGGGCAGAAATAAGTCAATTACAGGAAGTAATGGGAGCATTGCTGATGTAAGGTCTTAGTGTTAAGACCAGATAATTCCTATACATGGCAGCTTAATCTTGTCCCACACATATATATATGCCAAGTAGCACACCATAAGCTACTAATTGCTATCACCATACATAAGCAGTCATTGTAGTGCTTATCTCATATTGGTTCACCTCAAAGATATCACCCGGCAAGGCATTTTCTCATCTAGAGGTTTACATCTAAGTTGACACTGTATTAATCCCTTAAGAAGTTGCAAATGGCATCCCCACATTGGGTTTCAACCATCACTATACCCAAGAGTAGGGATATTAACACACCTCAATAAGACTCTCAAATCCAAGGGTAAGACGGACAGAGTTCTGCCCAAAAACTGATTAAAACCCAGGCTTAAAGTCTTACAATAGATACCTAAAATGGAGAGAAATACTTCAATAGCTTAACGGCCACAGGCCGGAGTTCATAACTCAATGGGTTACACACCCGGAGTGCACGATTACAGAAGTTTAAACAAATAGGAGAAATGAAACATGTAATACAACTCCCAGATAAATGAGAACATGCCTCACTAACAAGTGACCCAAATGGTTCCACAGTCCACTTTGCTCATGCTTGAATCTCATGATATTAACAAATGATTGAGTCACCCACATGAAAATGGTTTCTCTATATATGCCCATACATATGAACTTATAAGTAATAGCTCATTTACTGGGTTTAACATAACTCATACACACCTTGATAGCTAACTCATAAACACTTGATAGCTCACAGTAGTCCTTAAACCTTAGCTCTGATACCAAATCTGCAACCCCCCCCAAAATACTGGTGACATGATTACTGAAAATTACAGTGGAAGACTCAGTAAATGAAGGCGCTACCGTCGTCCTGATAAAGACAAGGCTAATTGAACCATTTAATCATGCCGCTCATGATCACAATCATAAACTCTATTAAATTGATACACTTTAAGACCAAAGTCTATAATAGCTCACTTCAATACCATTTACTTAATCATACTATGTGCTAACTCACACTCCACACTACAGGCATGTATATTGAATATAGACCTTGAGGTTGATCCCAACACTCGTGCTATGCTGAATCCACTGTGAGCATCTGATGACTTTCAAAATGGCTTGCTAAAAGGAGAAATATGTGATACTTCATCACCTAAAATGAAAAACATGAAAACAATTTAAAAACATGAGAAAAAGCTCAGTACATGCATCCCTGTATTGTAAAATTAGCATAGAAATACTGTTGATGGGTACCCGTCTTTGCAATTCATTTAGTTGGCAATAACAATGAAAATGAAAGTAATATGAAATTGAATTGCTCATTATTATCTAGAAGTGAACCCCTTACACGGATATGATCTATACATAGGTGTACACCTGCCAATCCGATCAAGAGTTGGCCAGAAGCCGTACGGGTAAATGATGGGCTGACGCCCTATAGATGATAACTGACGGGGTCACAAGTTAAATGGCAAATCACTGTATAAACTGATTCATTGATAAACCCATTAAGAGTTGTAACTTGATAAACATGATATGCTTTCTAAAGATACAAGCAATGGACGTACCTTGAGTCTTTAAAAATGTCATCTGACTTGATACACGTCAGCTATTTCATAATTGTCATCTGACTTGATAAATATGTTCTGACTTGATAACACTTATACTTAATGGAGAGCGATAACTAGGCCTCAACTCTGTTTCATAAATGTTATTGTAAGTATGTGTAGTTAGTAAATGATCCTTACTCGTATAATTGAGTAAGTAAAAGTATGTGTAACAGAAATTAAATAATTAAATGGTATACATAACTTGTGTATTCCCATATAACTTCAAAATTGAATTGATGAAAGTAATTAAATTTGATATAAAGTAAATGAAAGTAAAATAGTCCACAATGAGATAAATGAGATTACAAGGGAAAAGGCCTTGATGGTGACAATTGAGAGAGTGGTTGTGGTCTTTTCTGAAATAGGTTACTCAACCTAAATTCATGAAATCTTATAAAAAATTTGAAAACAATATGGACAATCTACAGTAAAATTTTTAGAATTTTCCTCCAAGTATACACTGCACAGAAATTGTAATAACAACCTGATTTACACCCAAGCAGGTCAGTTCACTTCAAAAATTCATAACTTTCATTCTAGACCTCAAATTGAGACTTAAAACCCCAATATGAAAAGATTAGGAAGTCCCAAAAAACGTTTATTTACAACACAAAACGTGATTCCCACAATGGGGTTCCCAAAATGGGGTTAAAATTCAAGTGTGTCAGTTTTTGGTCCAATCTACATAGTTTTGGTAAAATGACCACAACGTTTTCCACAGACCTCAAATTAAGGCGATTCAAGAAGCATTTTAACGCTTACACACTGAACTATATACCCACCAAAAATCATAATTTTTGACTGGAGTATTCATTACCAGTTTAATCCCAAAGTTAGCCCTAATGTCCTGAAATCCCAGCCCTTCACTGATTAAACTTTTTCATTTTTTTTCACATAAAACTCACTTGAAATCATTTCAAATCACCATAATAAGATATAAAACGATCATTAAGGCCTCATATACATATCTGAACTCTAAACAACTTCATTAATATATAATTACATAATTCGTATCCAAAACAGGGCAGTTTTCTTCAAAATTCCATAACTCACTTATGACACCTCCAAAATTCATACGATTTTGCCAGAAAATCCCAAATAATATAGAGAAGCTATAGTACAAATTTCAGAATTTTTGGACAATCCTATAATTCCTAGAATTTTCGATAGTGGCATTTAAACAAATGCAAAATCATGAAAATCATGCTCTTGATCAAATACCCATGGCCCCAAACATCTCCAAACTCAATAAAAATTGCACAATAACTATCAATTTGATCATCCAAACATAGCCCATAAATAAAACAACCATAAAACTCAAGGAAAAACAAGTTAGGGTTTTGGGACAAACCTCACTTTAGGCTTGAATTAGAGAGAGGAGGAGGCTGTTTTGAGTGATTTGAGGGGTTGGACATGATAGCTAGTAGCAAAGGGAACTCAGGGCAGCTGGGAGATGGCTGGAAAAGTGGCCGGAACCACCAGTACTGCCGGCACAAAGGGGCAGCAGCTGCTACACCTGTTTTCTGCCTGCTGCCCCTGTTTTCTGCCTGAAGACCGTGGAGAGGAGAGAGGAAATGGAGAGATGGGCTTGTCATTTTTGCTAAATTCTTTGTCACTAAAAATTCTCAAGTATTAGCAACATGTGGCTGAAATTTCCCACCCAAAAAGTAGCTTTTTGCTAATTAAAATTTGGTGCTAAAATGAGTACTTAGTGAAATAACAAAGTTAGCAAGGTTTTAGGCTTTTGTTTTGGGCCCAACAAGCTAAGTTCGGGCTCGAAAAATTATTTGGAGTGTTGAACAAAAATAAAATTTGTATTCCTCGGGATTAAAGTTTATCGAAGGTAAGAAAATAATTAATCACTAATTTATACTCACCGAGGCCTAATATCGATTCACCCGACATTTAATCAATCAACAAAACTCGAATTAACAATCAATGAAACTTGAGTTGCAAAGTGGTACTTAAAATGAAATATCTCTTAATCGAGATGATTAAATACGATAAATGAAGGTGGAAAATTTAAATAATATAATGCAATTTGTTAAATAAATAAATTGAGTGTAATTGAATTTAATAAACATGATTGGTTAAGCAAATAACCATGAGTTATTAGGTCAATAAACATGATAAAGTAAATGAATAAACATGATTAATGAAATAAATAAAGATGATTTAAATAAATGAATATGGGTTAGAGCCGGGTTATTACAAATGTAGTGTTATGGTTCTAAACAAGCTTCTTGTTAAGTTTTAAAACCTTGGTAACTTCTATGTTTCTTGCTTGATTGGAAATGTGAGCATTGATAGGGCTTTATGTAACGTAAGTTTAAGTGTGAGTTTGATACCCTATTCCATTTTCAAGAGACTTGACCTAGGAGAGTTGAGACCCACCACTATTTCACTTCAATTGGTGGACTGTTCTGTGCAATCTCCTTCGGGTATTTTGGGGTGATGTTCCCATCAAGGTGGGTGATTTTTATATGCTGGTAGACTTTGTGATTCTAGATATGACTGAAGATGCCGCACCGAAATTATTTTAGGGAGGCCTTAGTTGGCCACAGCGGGATGCAAAATAGATGTCAAGGGGGGAAGGTTGACTTTTGATATAAGAGAGCACCATGCTCACTTTGGTTTGTGTAAGAACCATGAGTCTTCTTTTTCATCTTGTGGCTATGATCTGGTTTTGTTTGATAAGTTTGTGGAGTTACCTAATGCGTACCCAAATGATCCTCATGAGTTTGATTATGTGTCTACTGAGGGCTATAGACTTGATCGTACAAAGATGGATTTGGTTGACAATTTGGCACCTAGCATAGTCAAGGATAAGCCTTATGCTTTTTAATTAGGTTTACTTGAGTGATTATTGTAGGTTTACACAAATGTTGCCATCCTTGCCCTCTTTGGGTGGTGTTGAGAATGATTTTCATTTGGGAGTAAAGTTTGGTTGTTGTGATGGTGGCCCGTCTGATGGGGTCTACTACAAGATGCTTAAGAAGGACTTACATCTCATCTATTTGAAGTGGTTCCTTCTTTTGTAAGGGTTTGAATTCGAGGTCCATGACAAGGGTAGGATAAGAGCTTTGCAGTCCCCTTCCTTACTACTGCTCCCCTTTTAAAGGGATGATTGGTGTATGGTCTAGTTAGAGACCTAAAAGAAGTGCTGCTTAAAGCCAACCTAAGGTCCTTTTTCTTTTTCTCTTTGTTTTCCTTTCCTTAGCCTATAGCCTATTTTTGGTGTGTGCTTTTGCATGATACTATTCTCCTTAGTCTTTTCATTGAGGGTAATGTATTATCTAAGCATGGGGGAAGGATATTTTTGCATGAGTTGCATCTTAGTTTAGCTATGTTTTATTTACATTACATTAGCATTGTATTTAGGTCATGTTTAGATTTGCATTTAGGATTTAGGTTGCATTTGGAAAAAAATGAAAAATAAAAACATCCAACGATGATTCTCTAGGCAACACAGTTTGCATGAGCTTGAGTGAATTTTGATGAGTAACCCCCCTTTGTGTGAAAATTTTTGAAGGTTTTGTGAATGTATCCTGTTTTAGCCCTTGTCTTGATTAGGAACTTTGTTACACCTTGGATTCCTTGGCACATGAGAGTCATTTTACGAGCTAGATGAGACTTCAATAGATTTCCCGCAAGATTTTAAGCCTTATTTGGACTAATTCATCATATTTAGTCTCATATTCTTTCATGCGTGTGGCTCTTTCATGTTGGATCTCTAGACTTTAGGCATAGTTGATGATATGATAGAGGCATTCTTTCTAGGCCTACCCTTTTGCTATATGTTTATTCCCTTTGCTAGCCCCTTTGAGTTGTAATCCTTTTCTTGTTGTGATCACTTCATATTAACCCTTGGGCAAACATATACTCCTACCTTTATGACAAGTCTATGGAGTAATACTTCATCCATGTAGTGGGTGGTTTTGGGGACAATTGAGATTAAGGTGACTTAGGTATGTTGGTTTGCTGGGAAGATTGGTGATATTGAGCATTTAGTTCTGTTTCTCTAGTGTTTGGGTTGTATATATATGTATTAGGTTGTGAGTTGAAAATTGGTCACCCTATGCCTTTTAATACTTGAAATTTTCATTTCATTTCCTAAAAAAAGAGAAAAAAAAGGGGGGGAAACAATCCTGTTGAAAAAAAAAAAGAAAACAAAACAAAAAAAAATGAATTAGTGATTCGCATCAGGCATGTAAATAGCTTAAGTTTCTTTCTTTGTCAACTCATTTTCTGCATGATTCATTAGGATATTTTAATTATGTTGTTGGGGTTTGGAGTGTAAACTTTATAATTTCGTGGTGCCTTATTGGTTGCTCCCTAGTCATTTAGCTACATAGCTCCACATTACCCAACTTTATTAGTCCACTCCTTTGCCTTAACCCTTCTAGCCACATTACAACCATGTAAAGTCATCTTCATTGGTATATGCACATTGCAATCTTAGTGATAGAGAATTTGAGAGTCATGGCAAGAATGTAGTAAATTGCATCTTTAGAATGAGTCTTGAGTGAACCAATGCTATAATTTAAACACAAGAATAGAAGTGATTCACATTTTTCAAAAGTGAGGTTCTACTGGTTCATTTCGCTCTAATTAATTCCATGTACTTGCATGATGTGCTTTGTGATTCTTTGGGGGTGATCCACTTTGATATCTACCTTGTGGTCTCGTACTTTAAAAAAAAAAAATTCACTTCTTCTGATTTTGAAATATCTTGTGCACTGTTTGGGGTCTTCACTGATTGTAATTCATGCTTGTGGCATGCGATGACTTCAGGGGGTCTGATACCAAGAGCACTAGAAGGTAAACCTAGTGTGGAGGTTGAAAATAGAGTTAAGGAGGTCCAAGAATTGCATGACAAAGTCCGGGAGAAGATTGAGAAGAGCAATGCCAAATATCAAGACAAGCATAACAAGCACAGGAAGAGGGTCATTTTAAGTCAGGAGACTTCATTTGGATACATCTACGAAAGGAGAGATTCCCACAGCAAAAGAAATTTAAGCTAAATCTAAGAGCTGATGGTCCTTTTGAGATTCTGGAAAGGATCAATGATAATGTTTACGAGGTCCAACTCCCTGGCGACTATGGTATTTCAGCCGCCTTCAATGTGGCTAACTTAAAACCTTATCTGGAAGATGAACCCCTTGAAGATTTGAGGCTAAATTCTCTTCAACAAGGGAAGGATGACGGAGATCACCCCATGTCCAGTACAGTTCTGCCTCATAAGGCTTAGTCTATCCAAGCCATGGACTAGGAAGCTATTAGCCAAGTGCAAGAACATAATGCATGATCTTGAAACCCAAGTCTGCATTATGGACCAGTATCTGGTGAAGCCTTAGGGCTTATTATAGGAAGAAACTTGCCTCAATTATTAGATGATGTAAAAGCTTTTAGATGAAGCCAGTTGCTTCTACATTTTGATCCCTAGCTAATCACAACCATGACTGAACTGTTAACCTGCCTATATTCTAGCCCAGCAAGTCCAGTTTGGTAGAGTTAATTTTGATCATATGTTGCTGATCACTTTTGGCAAATTTAAGGTCATTAAAGTGTATCTAAAATATTATCCTAGTGGCCTTAGAAGCAGAATCAGCTCAACTAGCATTTGTTATTAACCAGCTCTAGATTGAGAGGAATTCTCTGGACCAGTGGATCCCTAGGTGCTTCCCACTTGCATATGCCTGGAGTATTATCAAGGGTTGAGGCTGCAACGTGCTGCAAATGACCATCATTAGCAAGGCTTAGATCTTGCATAAACTTGACACCTCATTAATGAAGATTAGCAAGCTGAATAGATGTCAAAGATTAAAAAAAAATACCTACTGTTTAGGGGTTGTTTTTATTTGAATTTTTGTTGCTGTTTTAAGTACCTATTGTACCTTACTTTAGCCATTGAGAGAAGGAGTGAGGCATGGCTTAAAAGCCTAATATTCATTTGTAGGTAATCAGTTGTTGAATGTTTGAAAGTTGAGCACAGTTTTTTTCCCCTTAAATTCTCTCTAGCTTATCCTTATCTCTAGCTAGATTGGGTGGTGTTCTATAGTGAGTCTTGGTGTGCTAATCGATGGTGGGTCTTGTCCACTTTGCAGTCAAGGGCCCTGAATCTAGTTGTTGGTGAGACTTATCCTTTGTAGGTTCAGTTTATCTTGTTATAAGTGTGATTAGTTTTGCCTTAATTCATCCGAATGTGTGGGTGTAAGCTTGATCTTGTTTGTTTGCCACTCATTTCCTATTTACCTTGCCTGATCTCCATCATATACGCAAAGTCAGCATACATGCATAGTGTCAAATAGGCTTAGAAAGTGGACCTGCATCGCTACATAGGTCCTTAGCCTATTTACTAGTATACCCTCTGCCTTGATCATTTCCAAACCCTGGATTAAAGAAGAGTGCAACCAGCCTTCATAACGATGTTATAGGAAGGGTACACAATCCTGGTCAGCAAGGGATTTGTATTAAAGGTTCTTAAGATTGCATCAACAACTATCATAAAAGACATCTATACTTTAAGCCTCCCCTTGATCAGGCTTAATCAAAGTAGGGGGTCCATCCTCAAAACAGGCTTTATACAAGTATCATCGGCCTTCGGTAATTCACCCACATCTTTATAAAAAAGACAACAACCCAACTTCAGGTTATCAGGTAACTAAGTAAGAGCATCTAGCCATAGAGGGCTTCTCATTCTATTTATTTTAGCATAAAAGGACATCTCAACGTCTCAAACATTCCAACATTCATCAAACAAAAAGTTACATGATTAGGCTTTTAGCCTACAAAAATTAATGCATCTGTTATAAAACTTTTACCAAGAGGGAGACAAGGCATTGTCTATAATTGAAATCCAAAGGAGGTGACCAGATCTACGCTGGCCATTTCGCAAATTGCTTTAGAATTTTGACGTAATACATGAAAGTTACATGATTAGGTTTTTAGCCTACAGTACTATAAACTCTGGCATTTTTGCACGATCATCGGTTATATCATTAAAATCCTCTCAATAAGAAGTCTTATTTTATAATGAAAAATGATAAAAAGTACAAGCGTATGCAACCAAGTACAATAAAAAATATATTTCAAGTTAATTTACATGTGATCGCGCAAAAATGCCTAAATTGAATTTTGATTTTGGACCATTACCAATTTGCAACTATTTAAATAGAGGGTCAAGATATATGTTACATTTATCAAATCATTCATCATAACTGTGAGGTCAAAGGAAAATCATTGAGATGTAAAACCAAGCAATGAAATCAAATCAGTAACACGGGCTGGAACGATTCATCATGATAGTTTTGGGTTTGGGCGATTACGTGCATCTTTGCTTATTTTGATTCTTTTGATTGAATTTGTTTATTTTGATAATCTGTTGGGAATGATTTATAAGCTAAATTTGTTACATTATGTTATAAACTAGACAGATTCTCAATTGTTAATTGGTGACTTCATGCATCTATCTGTCTTTTGGTATATTATCAGGTTTATCGCACTTTAATTTAAGGTAAGTCTAATTTTATTTCCATTGATGTGAATCGACTCACAAGTTTTACAATGTAATTGAGATATGCATGTGGTATATTGTTTTACATAAACATCTCTTATGAAATATTATAACGTAAGCATCTGATCCATTAATTTTTTAAATAATTGTTGTTTTGAACAAGCTTGTGTATAGCACAGGTTCAAAACCTATTATGGATAAATAAGCATCTGATCCATTAATTTTTTAAATAATTTTTGTTTTAAACAAGCTCGTGTATAGCATAGGTTTAAAACCTAATATCGATAAATAAAATCAATTTAAATATTGGTTAGGACCAATGGTTGAGCTGAATATAATGTTACAGTTAGATTAAAATTATCAGTAAATTCATGTGAAACCAATTTTCATTAATAGGTTGTAATATAGGAATTTTTTTTAAGTAATTGAGCCCTGAATTTTCAGACTATCTATGCGCTTACATTTCTAATTTGCTACCATTAGAATTTTGCTTCTTTTTTTGGGGGGGGAGAGGAGATCTCCTTATAAGTTTGTGATTCACCCGTTTTAAAATTGTTGTTTGATGCCCCCAAATTTCAAGTTTAGTGTCTTGAACAACCCCTATACAAATTGAGTGTCTCTTATTAACTTTTGAGATAAGGTGAACATTTAATAACTTTTCTCTAAATTATTTGTCAAAATGAAAACATGTATTATGGTGCTAGTTGTCCTGTCCTCATAACCCTCAACATAAATAGGTAGCTGTGTCAATTAATTCATTCCTTCTTACTATCTTTTCATTCGATTTTGTTAACGTGAATTAGTTATGAACGCAAAACTGTCATCAACCTCTGCTCCTCTTCACTGCTCCCCTACCAACGCGAAAGCAACTCTTCCTCTGTAGTTTGTCTAAAGAGTAGTATCCTGCAGAGTCATGCTCAAATAAAAATATAGCATACATGACTTCATATAAGTCCAATTCTTACCTGTTTCTTTAGGTAGTGTTTGGTTGGAGGGAAAATGATTTTTCCGAAAAATAATTTTCCAATTTTCCGTTGTTTAGCACAATAAAGGATGGAAAACTATTTTGCAAGGAAAATAATTCCCCTCCCCCCCCCCCAATTGAGGAAAATGATTTCCTTTTTAAAAAGATGGAAAGTTGATTTTCCTTATTCAATTCTTTAATGATATGATCAGCTAAAATTTAGGTGCAAAATTCGATTTAAACACTTTAGCTCGAAACTTGACCATCCAATGAGAAAGATTAAAATAAACTCAAATCTAAATTTTCAACTCAAATTTCTTTCATTTAATCAATATTTATCTCCACCACGACAACTTAATTGACATTTTTTGCTACTAAAACAATTCAGTGGACTTACCACTAAAATAATTTTAATAATTTAGATTGAAACTTGATAATCAAATAAAAAATATTAAAATAGACTCAAATTCGGATTTTCAGGTTGATATTCTTTCATTTTGTCAACATTTTTTTCACAGCAACAATTAATTGATATTTTCGCCCCTTAAACAGTGCAATGAATATTTTTCACCACTAGAATAATTTTAGTAGTTTGGATCGAAACTTAATCACTAGAGAGGAAAGATTAAAATATGCTCAAATCTTGATTTTGAGCACGGCATTCCTTCATTTGGTCAACATTTTTCTCTACCATGACAATTTAATCGACATTTTTCATTTATCTCTACCACAATAATTCAGTCAAAATTTTTCACCTTGACAATAATTTCAACGGTTTAAATCGAAACTTGATTATCCGATAGGAAACATTGAAAAAAAACTCAAATGTGAACTTTAAGCTCAAAAGTCCTTCGTTTGGTCAACATTTATCTCTGCCAGGACCATTCAGTCAATATTTTAGCCATTTAAATAATTCAGTTGATGTTTTCCTCTTTTTCATGGAAAATTATTTAGTTTGTACCAAGCAACAGAAAATGTGATATGAAAATCTATTTTTCTTGGAAAACCATTTTCCACAGAAAATGATTTTTCATAAAAACTATTTTTCTTTCAACCAAACATTTTACCTTAAATATGAATTCTTGCACGTTCAGTTAAGAGTTTTGCATACATAAGTACATATCCAAGATAAAACTTATAAAATATTCTTCAGGTTGAACTTTAAATGTGTACTCCTCATACTAAAATATTAAATATAACTTCTCATTCCCAAGAAAGCGAAGGCCGTAAAAAAATTTTTAAAACCCCTCTTATTATTTCACTTTATAAGCAACTTCATTTAGAAACTATGCAAGAACATATGGTCATGTATAGAGGGTTTCTAACTAGACACTCAACGAGCCAACGACTTAAACATTGTAATTATTGGGATCTTCTTCCTCTCATGGACCTTGATTAAAGTGGAACATGGACATGTCACTACAAAGGGAACAAGTAAACAAGTAATAAGAGTTCTTAGGGACTGAAACAGCATGTGCATATGCATTCTCTCATTTTTCATTGATAGAATCTGAAGACTCCTTCAATGTCAGTAAGCAATGTGATTGATGTGTTGAAAGTCACAACTAAAAAAAATTGGGTGTTTTGATTGAAAGATAAAAGCTCAATCTGAGTACAATTATAATCTACTAATCCATCTTATCCTTGTAGAAATTCAATGTCAAAGTCAGATTCTCTGACTTTTGTGCTCAGCATAATTGTTTGCATAAATGATATCCAATATTATCCTATTTTATCCTTAAGATCTGAATATATTGATATTTAATATCCTTTGAAAGCAACCCTCATCTACATTTGAACAGAATATATTTCGTGATACAATATATCCTTGCCTCTAAACTATGATTTTGTAAAGATTTGATTGTCCCAGTTTAGAAAGTTGTATTAAATCAATCTTGAGTTTATTTGTAAATTATTTTGATTAATTTCATTGAGATCTTTAGAGATCAAATCAAGATTTGTCTATCAGTAATTAAGATCCATTATTTTTGTCAATGAGGAGCTAGTTTTGGAAACACCAAGGTTTGAATCAGGGATATTGAATATTGGATAGAGAACATTGAATATTTGACAAGTTTTGCTCCAACGGTCAAAAGAATTTTGAACTCTATAAAAGGTGCAACTGAGGCAATTGTCAAGACACAAGAATTTATTATATAGTGAAAAGTGGTAGAGTGCAATCATTATCTAATACTCTCTTTTATACTCTTTAGTGAACTAAACATTTGTAAGGGAGATCAATAACAAGTACGTTGGAGAAGTTACTTGGGCAGTCAGGTATTGAGAGGTCAATACTTAATTAGTGTGCCAGCTAAGATTGCTTAATCGAGTAAATTTGCAATGATAGACAATGTGTAAAGCCAAAGTAATTGGTGTGTACTTCTCAAGTGAACAAAAAGTGGATGTGATTATATCCTAAGGAAAGAAATGTCTTAGCGGTGACTGATCTTGGTTGAAATTGTGAATATTGTACACATATCCTGTATTTTGTTCCCTTTATAATTCTGCTTTTTATATTTATTTTTGAGATCGGTGACTAACCTTTAAGGTGTCCATCTATGACATTGGCAGCACAGATTTAAAGTACATTGTAATTTCTTTTAGCTTTAACTTTTAAGGTATCACACTATTTACCCCTCCCTCTAGGGTGATGCAACATTGACTTTTGGACCTTCAATTGGTATCAGAGAAAGTCCACTCACATTAAGTTAATCATCTTGCGAAAAAGATTACAGCCTCCTTTGGAAATGCTGAAATTGATTGAAGGCACTCATTTTACTAGACCCCCCTTGTTTTGTGGTTCTAACTTTGCATATTGGAAAAGCTCATGCAGATTTTCATCAAAGACCATGATTACGAGCTTTGAGAGATCATTACCAAAGATGGCTTCATCCCTACTGTGAAGAGAGATGACAAAATGGAACATCCTGAGTGTGGCTTAAAAGAATTTGAAGTGACTACTTATATCACCAAAGGTACACCTTTCTTTTCGGGAAGCCCATTCATAAAAACTCCATAGTTAAGTGTGCTTATTGTGGAGAAATCTTATGATGAGAAACCTCCTGAGAAGTTTCCCAGGCAGCATGTGAATGAGGACGAAGCATGCCAGAAAGGCTTATAATGATTTATGGGGTTAGTCGAAATCCTTAAAGTTGTTCCTAATAACTATCTATGGCTCAAGTAAGGGTCGGGGTGTTACAGATGTATCAAAGCCGACTCGCGATCGTGAGCTGCAACGATGGACAAGAGAGCCTTGGGCAGACACCTAGAGCGGCAAAGATATTGGGATGGACCGCTGATTAAGAGGACTTGTAAGTTGATTGGTTAGTGAGATACAGCGAGAACGTTATGCTCTTCAAGTGGGGGTGAATGTAATACTCTGAGCATGGCTTAAAAAGGATTGAAATGACTTGTGGAGCGAGGACAAAGCACATCGGAAAAGCATATGATGATTTGTGGGGTTAGTCAATGATCCTTAAAGTCATTCCTAATAACTATCTCTAACTCTGATGCCGAATTTTCCACAAATTCTAGATATTTAGTGTCCAAACTTGACTCACTCGAAGATCGAGGACTTATTGACCTTCTTATCAAGTGGTTCATTAATTTTAGGCATAAAATGTTACAATCATGTTATTGAAAGGGAGTTGGTATGCTGTAAGTTTGTGGATTTCAATTTTCTGAGAAAGGTCAAGGTTTCTTTCATGGAAAGGTTAGAAAATTTGGGTTGCATGGGTCTCTTTGATGTTAGTGATGAAATGTATCCCCACTTAATCCACTTGTTCTATGCAACTTTGAGAAAGTTAAACCTCCGGGGCGGGTGAGAATCCACTATGCCATACAGGTCAAGGACATCACCATCACTCTCACAACTACCTCCATTGAGAGGATTTTCAATCTCAACCCATAACCCTCATCCCTCAATGTCTTCAAGCCAAAGCCCACAAAATCTGTCTTCAAAAATATGTCCATCCTGCTAAAATCAAGAAAACCAACCAATCCTACACATTCTTTTGCATGCAAATCCTATATTATATTTTGGATAGGATCATCTATCCATGAGGATCATCCAAAGAACCCACTGATAAACACTAAATTTACACATTTCACGTGCCATTTACATGCTTTGTTTGCCTAATTTTAGCTCGTATAATAATGTAATCTTTAGGATTTCTACTTATTTTGTTTACTTTTATAGGTAATAAGATAAATCTAGCAAACGTCGCAAAAAGGAGCAAAGATGGATGAGAAAAGCGCGGAAATTGCAAGCCAATAAGGGTGATGGGTGTCAGGGGCCGGCAGCAACAACCACTGCCAAAACCTGCAACAAGGCAAGGAGTGGCGATGGCTGGCCGTCGTGCCTGTCTTCAGCTTCTCGCTCGCCTGATTTTCTATTTAAACACTACTTCAGGCATTTCTTTGAGGGGGTGCTCGCATGTTCTTAGGCGAGTTTAATTTAGGTTTAGCCAATAAAAACCCCAACAAGGGGAATTATATTAGGGAGATTAGAATTTATTTGGGCGGATTTTAGATTCAAGCTTATGGATTTTATCTTCATTCAACCAAGCCTAAGCTTTATATTCTCTTCTCTCTTTCTCTCTCTCTCTCTTATTCTCTCTGTCTCTCTCTCTCTCTTTGTGTCTATTTCATATTTTATTCTTGCTTCTTTCATTTGAGCATGTTAGTTTAGATTATGTTTAGCTTAAATGTTTAGTTTTTATTGTGATTTTGTGTTTAGTAGTTGTCTTCATCCAAGTTAAACTAGGTTTATTCCTTAATTTCATGCTTAATTAGTTTAGTTCTTCGCTTTGTTTATTTTGGGTTTAGTTGTGATTGTGTAATGATTAGCAGTTATATTTTGTTAGCTTGGATTGTCATTAGCCTCTCGATGGCTAATTAGTCTCGGATTAGGCCTAACCACACCCAATTTATGTCTTGAACTTAGAGTTTTCTCTCATGCCCCCAAGTGTTAGATGAAATGCTTGAGAAAACTTTCATCTATGTTTTTAGGCGATTGACTTATGCCGGAAGGTGAGGTCAATTCGCTAGTACATGAAAATAATCCTAATCCCAGCTAGATTCAAGGGTTGCTAATCTCGTGATTTAATTAGTCTAATCCTACTAGCTCATGACCCTTGAGAGAGGGCTTAGGTGGTTTTCAGTGGTGCAACTGGCCATCTATAGTTTTCAGTATACTTGGGTAGGTAAGGACTCGCCTCGATTACTTAGTTCGTCAATTGCTCAATCATAATTGCAAGCCTCTTCTTTTGTCTTTATTAGCTTTATTTAGATTGTCTTTCATTCCTTTTTCACTCAGCCTAGCTTGAAACACTTAAGCTAATCTCGATACTTGGAACCCAACTCCCAATGGATGACACCCCAAGTACTCGATGATAAACCTTACACTTGGGGTTATAAATATTAAAACTTCAATTTTTTTCATCAAGTTTTTGGCGCCGTTGCTGGAGAGTTGGCGCTTTTCAATATCGGGGTTTACTTGAGCATTCGAGGCTAGGCTTTTAAAAATCCAAAAAGAACTTTTAAAAAAATTAAAAATTTAAAAAAAACCAAATGGCTATTTTCCATTTACCTCAATTTAAGAATGAACTTTTTTAGCAATATTTGTCTAGATTAAATGAATACCATGCTCAATAAGTGCATTTCACATACAACAATTAGAAGATGTGTAATGTTGTGCTTGAGGGCATAACATGTGAGACCCGAGTAACCCATGAATCCATGTGTTATGGTAGTTTGTGCTCTTTAGATGTTGATAATATCTATTACTTGTTCGAGTCTCTAGCTTAGTATCAATGGCAACATGAGAGCTTTGGTGAGTCTTTTGTGTGCCCTCCCCTACTTCCTTATTTTTCACACGCTCAATCTCCATGGGATTCTTATCATCACTGTTCTTTATGCCCTCATGTTTTGTGCTCTTATTGCCAATCTTCTGACTATGATACAAATTTTTGTCCCTATTATGATATTTCTAATAAATGCTATGCTAGACTTAATGCCATGATCAAGACAATGAATGAGCAACATACACACTTTGTTAGTGAGATGAGGGAATAAGGCTTATTGAATGAGACCAACCCTAGTCGATCTTCCCCTTCACTTTAGGTTAGTCTCTATGATGATTATGAGTTTTCTCTTTCCCTAGAGCACGGTTTTATGGAGCATACACCTTCAACCGCCCCAGAGTAAGCAATTGACCCTCCCTTGATTTCTCCACCATTTGTTGGTTCATCCTTATCTAGAACACCTAGAGGTACTATCATTGGTGACTTGACCACTTGCTTCTTCCCTCTCTTTAGCTCAGTGTATGGGGTTAGAAATGGGTGATTTTTCTAAGGGTGACGCTAGTTGCTTTGAGGATGATTTGCTTGATTAGTTAGAAGAACCTACTTTAGTCGAGTGGTTTCTTGAGGAGCTGTATGGTGATGGTATGGTGGTTCGTGCCGCTCCTAGCATTAAACATATACATCCCATTTGCACTGAGCCACTAGACTAAGACCCCTTTCATTTCCCTTACTTTCCACCACCCCCTCTCATTTGCATGCATTTTACAAGTCCCTAGATGACATTAGAGGGTATAATTTCTCCCTTAATCCTTATTGTGCGCATTTAGAGGACATGCTGAGGAAAATTAAGTGGACCACTTTCTTTGATCATTTTTTTGATTTTTCTATGGCTTTTGATGAATATAATAGGACACTGACTACCTTTGATTCTTTCTTATTCATGTTCTCTTACGTATATCACTCTGAGATGCATGCAGTAACACATAATAAGCTCTTACGAGTTTTGACCGCATTTGAGTTGAAGACTTGAGTCTTGAGAGATGAGGAGAAGTGGATGATGCTCCTCAAGCATCCATAGAACCATTTTAGGGAGGTATAGTATGGGTACAATCAGTATCCGACCTGGTATAATTGATCTAGCTCTTTTCCCTTGTTTTTCTTTTCTTTCTTTTTCTCTTCGTTTAGTTGTGGATATTAGGTTGTGTTTTTATTGATGATCAATATTAAGGTAAAACTTCAGATGTTGTGATGTCAATTGGTGGCTATGATCACCTTTGTGTGTCTTTTGTGCATAGTTGTGTTTTGTTATTGATAGCATTCTTGGATTTGTATATGTTCGTTGTTGGTGGTGTTGGTTTTGTAAATATGTGTAGTCTTGTTGTCGATTGGGTGAAGTTGTGTTTTGGGGTGAGTGTGTTCATTTGTGTATATGTATATTCGTTGATTATTCTTATGTGTCTTGTTTTGTTTCTTGTTTTGTGTGTGTTTTTGTGGTTGGTGGTGATTCCTCGACTCCCAATGAGAACATTGTGAGATTTAGGTGTGGAAGTGGGGAAGTCATATACCCTTTTGTGCATATTTTGGTAAAAATCTTTCAATTTTTTGTATAATTTTTGTTTTTGGCTTTGGAAAACTTTTGTGTCTTTTTTATTAGTTTTTTTGTCTTTAATATCTTGGTTGCTAGCTTTTATATAGGTTCAATATGCATGATGGAATACTTATCTGCAATGTAGTGTCCGATTTTTGATAATAATCCCATTTCACATGTGCATTTTTGTGTCTGTCTTATATACTTGACCATTGACTTTTGGTGTTAATTATTGAAATTTAGGTTTGGGAACATTCTATTTGGTTAATTGACTTACAGTTTTGTCATCATCATGAGAAAAAAAAAAAATGAGCAAAGCATAATCCAAAAGTAAGCTTAGCTTTGGTACCTCTATTTGGGCTTGAATAAGTGCTTTACACACCCAAATAAAACCCCTAATTAAAGAAGAAGTCCAAATATGTACTAAGTTGTTCCTCTGGGAGTTCACGGCCTAATAAGCGAACAACTACCCACCCGGGCGAAGGAGTACAAGAAAAAAGAAAAAAGAAAAGAAAAAAAGGGAGCAAAAATGTGATCTAATAAAAAGGAGTCATACGTCAAATGAAAATGACTTTTTTGCCCGATTTCAACTTAGCATTAAGAGTTAATACACTTTGCACTGAGCACCAAGGTGTACAAATCATGTCATTGTGTTGCATGGGGTGAAAAATGAGAGGCGGGATGCATTCATAGCCTATATGTGTCTTGAATGTATGTTTTGTTTGTATATGGCTTAGCAGCTAGGTTGTTAGGGTGATAAAATTGATCTAGATGTGTACATATTTTCACTTTTTCCTTGTATGTATGCTTTGCTTTAAAAAAATTCAAAAAAATTATTTTAAAGATTTTGTGGATATATCTTCTGCAAACCCTCATGAGACCTCACTCGTCCACTTAGGAACACCAAGGGGTTTAAAGGGCTTGTTACATATACCAAATGCAACCGTGATTCCTACAAAAGTGAGTCAGGTTCCTAGGTTAGTATTTCTTTTTGTTTTACTCGAGAACGAGCAAAATATAGGCGTGGGGGTGTGATAAACACTAAATTTATATATTTCACGTGTCGTTTACATGCTTCTTTTGCCCAATTTTAGCTCGCATAATAACATAATCTTTAGGATTTTAACTTGTTTGGTTTACTTTTGTAGGTAATAAGATCAATCGAGCAAACGCCACGAAAAGAAGCAAAGATGGACGAGAAAAGCGCAAAAATCGCAAGGCAAGAAGGACAATGGGCGTTGGGAACCGGCAGCACCAATCATCGCCAAAACCTACAGCAAGGCAGCCATCGCCATGACGACATGCCGTCGTGCCCATCTTCACCTTCTCGCTCACCCAATTTTTTATTTAAACGCTGCTTCGAGCATTTCTTCGGGGGGGGAGCTCGCGTGTTCTTGGGGGAGTTTAGCTTAGGCTTAGCCAATAAAAAGCGCAATATAGGGAATTAGACTAGGGACAATACGATTTGTTAGGGTTGATTTTGGATTCAAGCTTGTGGATTTGATCTTCATTCAATCAAGCCTAAATTTTCTCTTCTCTTCTGTCTCTCTCTCTCTCTCTCTCTCTCTCTCTCTCTCTCTCTCTCTCTCTCTCTCTATTTCATATTTGTTATTGCTTCTTACATTTAAGCATGTTAGTTTAGATTATGTTTAGTTTAAATGTTTAGTTTTTATTGTAATTTTGTGTTTAGTAGTTGTTTTAATCTAGGTTAGACTAGGTTTATTCCTCCACTTCATGCTTGATTAGTTTAGTTGTTAACTTTGTTTATTTTGGGTTTAATTGTGATTGTGTGATGATTAGTAGTTAGATTTTGTTAGCTTATATTGTAATTAGTCTCTTGATGGCTAATTAATCTCGGATCAGACCTAACCATATGCAATTTATGCCTTGATGAGTTTTCTCTTATGCATGCCAAATATTCGATGAAATACTTGAGAGAGCTTTTATCCATATTTTTGGACAATTATGCCGAGAGGTGAGGTCAATTAGCCAACGTGGGAGACAGGATAGTCGGGATCTTGACATGAAAATAATCCTGATCCTAGTTAGGTGTAAGGGTTGCTAAACTCGTGATTTAATTAGGCTAATCCTATGAAAATAGATGGTTAGACTAATTAGAGTAGCTTATAACCCTTGAGAGAGGGCTTGGGTGGTATTCAATGGTGCAACCGACCATCTCTAATTTTCAGTATATGTTGGGTAGGTTGGGACTCGCCATAATTACTTGGTTCGTCAATTGGCCCAATCATAACTCCAAACCTCTTCTTTTGTGTTTATTAGCTTTATTTTGATTGTCCTTAATTCCTTTTTAACTTAGCCTAACTTGAAACACTTGAACGAATCTCGGTACTTGAAACCCAACTCCCAGTGAACAACACGTCAAGTACTTAATGAGAAACCTTGCAGTTGGGTTATAAATATTAAAACTTCAGTTCTTCCCATCACCCACCAATGACACCCCCGTTGGGACCCTCTACTATATGATGGAGGGATATTCTATTTATTTTGCAGAACTCATATTTAAGTACATGACCAAGGTTTGCAATTTACCAAAAGACTTTCCCTTTCTCTACTCCAATCTTTTAACCCACATGTTTTTCAAGGCCTTCACTGTCTCTCTTGAGGTAGAAGATCACCTTGACACTCAAATCTCTACAATCAATGAGAAAACTCTCAAAAGCCTCAAATTCAAACTCATTCCCTTTGGACATTGGAAACATGAGGATAAGCTGCAAATGACCTTGAAACCCCTAAGCCTCAACCCTATCTCGACATTATTCCTCCTACGTGATCAGATTATTTTAAAGAAGATCTTAAGGAGATTAAGGAGGATTTTAGCAGTCTACAGGCTGGTCAAGCTGAGATCAAGAGAACACTGTCCATCTCAAAGGTGTTTGTGAGGAGCTGACTCAATGTGCTTCTGAGCTTAACAATGTTACCTCATATCCGAAACTCGAGGAATGGTCCTTCAACTTAATCAATGGTGCGTTTGGGGCCAATGTGGGGAGGTTGGAGACAACTTTGAAGATAGCCTAAGCAGAAAGTGGGTTAGGAGGAGACCATTCAGGTAGAGATTGTGTGCCAAAAGCTATAGAGGAACCAAGGTTAGATGCTCCAAAACTAGTCGATTGTCCAAATGCATCCTCCACTGACCAAGCCTGAGGTCTTCTCTCTTTCATTTCTAGTTCTTAAAAACAATTTCATTTTCTTTATGTTTTTCAATATATTAGATCTTTTGAATAATGGATTACTAAACTTTTTTTGTGAGTCCACCCCTTTTGATTTTGATGAAAATCAAAAAGGAGGAAATGGTATGGACTCACTCGGGCATTGATGATGAGTGATCAAAGCCTATCTGAAATGCTTTGAAAGCTTCTAGTGTTCACAAGCAGGTGACTAGAGGCAACTTTTGTCTGGCTATTACTATAATACTTGGCTTTGCTATAATTTGCTGTAATATGCTTGCCTAGTATGCTTATATGGTTCTCAAATTGAAATTTTGTCTTTTATCAAAAAGGGGGAGATTGAAGACCCCCTCAATGTCAGTAGGTAATGTCATTGAGTGGTTCAAAGTCACAACTCAAAGACATTGGGTGCTTTTAGTGAAAGATAAAAGCCTTATTTGAGTATAGTTATGTTCTACTAGTCCATCTTGTCCCTTAAGATTCTCTAGCTTTGGTACTTAGCAGAATCGTTTTGGATAAATGATATCTAATATTATCCTATTTTATCCTTGAGATCTCATAGAATATATTGCTATTTAGTATCCTTGGAAATAATCCCTCATTATGTGGGAATCGATTATATTTTGTGATGCAGTATATCCTTACCTTTAAATTGAGATTTTGTAAAGATTTGGTTATCCTAGTTTCAGAAAGTTGTATTAAATCAATCTGTTGATGCAGTTTTTTGAGGGAGAAGTAAGGGTAGAAATTTATCGTCCTTTGGGACGGTGTGGAAATCAAGTGACTAATGATTTTCAACTCCAACTCTAACCTAGAAAAGGCAATAAATGTCACTAAGCATGATTAACTAAACTAATTACTCACTTATTCTAATTTCTAATCTAAACATGATTAATTAAGCTAAACTAAAACAAAGCATAATTAACAAAATCAACAAATATTAACCAACAATAACTTGCAACACATCTAATTAACTAAGAAAATCTAAAATTTACTAACTAAAAGAAGAGAGAAAAAGAGGGTACCTGAAAACCTTGAAAATCCAATAATGAAGGTTGGCTCCCATTGTTGGAGCAAGTGGGTAATGATTGAAGGTGGATTCCCCACTTATTCTCACCACTCTTACTCAACTACTCCTAATATAAGCCATTTAAAGCCAAAAACTTTAACTTGTAAAAGTGTATTTTCAAATTCTCAGATGGAGGAGAGAGAAAGAGTTTGAAAGTTGCATTCTTGAAGAAAGAGAATGAGAGATTAAAAATAGATAAGAGAATAGAAGGATGATTAGAAAATGGAGGCACTAATTGCACACCATCAACAAAGAAAAACATATAAATTTAGGCATTAAACTAGTAAATCAAACTCAACGAAGTAAGAACTTGAATGAAAGTGAAGACTAAAGAGAGAGAGAGAGAAAGCTAATTACATCAAAACTTCATTACTCTTGAAATATGGCTCCAAAATGAAACTAAATCTACACTAGTCTCTCCTAGATCCTAGCTAAACCCTCTTCCTAAAACCTAAAAAATTAGATAACTACACAAATAGGAGAAGGGGCTTTAAATAGATCTCGACACAGTAGGTTTGGCACGGTCGTGCCAAGTGGCAGGGACAAACTATGCCAAACCTTTAGAAACCAACAACAGAAGTAGGGCAGGACAGCAAGTGGCACGGTCGTGCCACATGGCACAGGCATCCTATGCTAAGTTCTAAAATTCTGCACATAAAATATAGCAAAAATAGGATTTGGCACAGCCGTACTACTTGGCACGAGCATCCCATGCCACCTGGCACTGACAGCCCTTGGCACCTGGCGTTGGCAGCCCATGTCAAATTTCTGTAGTGTTTTTCTTCCTTATTTCTCCCACAATTTTTGTGCTTATTGACCCAACCTTGCTTCATGGTTATCCCGCGTTATCCTCCAAGGGTTCCAGGGTGAACCTGCTTAACTTTTAGCATGCTTTGCACGAATTATCCACCATGCATAATTTTCGTTATTACCTATAAACTAACAAAACACAAATAAGTAACCTAATTTACCAATTATTTGAACTAAATCTAGGTAGAATGAGATGTAAAATTCACGCGCATTGCGCCCGAGCACAATCTTCAGTTCATTTATAAATTATTTTGATTGATTTTAGGGAGGTCTTCAAAGATCCAATCAAGCTCTATCTACCAGCAATCAAGATCCATTATTTTCGTCAATCAGGAGCTACTTTTGGAAACATTATGTTTGAATTACATTAGATACTGGACAGAGGACATTGAAGACTTGGTAAGTTTTGCTCCAATGGTCAAAAAGATTTTGAACTCTATAAAAGGTAGAGCTGAGACAATTGTCAAGATGCATGAATTTATCATATCGTAAAAAGTAATCAAGTGCAATCATTCTCTAATACTCTCTTTTGTCTTCTTTAGTGAATTAAATAATTGTAAGGAAGTTATATAACAAGCAAGTTCTGGAGCTTATTCAGGTAGCTAAGTATTGAGCGGTCAACACTTAATCAGTGTGCTAGCTAAGATTGCTCAGTCAAGTGAGCTTGGAATGCTAGACAGTGTGTAAAGCTAAAGTAATTGGTGTACACTTCTTAAGTGAACAAGAAGTGGATGGGCTTCAATCCTAAAGGAAGAAGTGGCTTAGGTGGTGACTACCCTGTTTGGAAGCATGAACATCGTAAACAAAGTTTCTATGGAACCAAAGTGATAGACAAACAATATGTCTAGAGCATGCACTCAGCGTCGCTGTTCCGCTCTAGATTTTTGACAGTGTAGCATGCAAGATAAAGGCAACTCGTAGTTAGCGTCTCTTATCAGATAAGATTCAAGAATCAAATGAATGCGATATGAATAAAAGACATTGAAATTTAACAATTACCAGAAAATGTTCTAAAAAGCTTAAAATTAGGAGGATATAATTGTTACTAGCTCACACGAAAACTTCAAATTTAGCCAATTTAGTCTCCTGCATTCGTTCATCATGGTTAGCTGGTTGGGCCTCCTTGGTGACTGCTTAGGTGATGGTGACTGGGCAATTGGCAATGAACCATGCTGGCTGATGGTTGGGCCTATGATGGCATCACAGTGGTGCACCCATAGGTTACCTCCTTTCCCTTCTCTCCCTTTCACTCTAGGCTCTGCTCTATTTTCAATCTTTTACAGGATTAAATAACACTAGTATAGACCTCAGTAGTAGACATGTACGGTTATTTTTTCCATATCAGTAAACCTTAGACGTGCTCACTGTAGGGAAAATAAGTGGAGGTTAGGAGGGTTTGCTTATAGACGGATTTAGGTGAGTTTAGGGCCTGTTCTTTTCATAGGTAAATTGAGGCGGGTAAAAGAGTGAAGTAGATCGAGATAGGTTAAAGTAGGTTAAGTTGGATTAAAATAGATTAAAGTGCATTGAAGTAGGTTACAGTGGATTGAATTTTTTTATGTGATAAATTAAACTTGATTAAAATAATGAAAGTAGATTGAAGTGGGTTAAAGTAAATTGAAGTGGATTGAAATTGATATTTTAGAATTGACCGACAAAAAAAACAGGGCCTTAGAGTTTAGATGTGCATTTTGAATGTATTCTTTAAACTTCCGGGCACCCCACTTCCCCCTCTTTTGCCTGCCAAAAAGAGAAGTTGTTCACGCCACCGATAGGGTCTTAAAGAGAAGTCAATCAATGTGATTATTGGCAGGATTAGCAGTGACAATTCAATTTTCCATGGTTCTGAAATTGGCATTGATGAAGTGCATCAAGACTCCAAGCACATCATGTAGACACCACCACCCCAAAAAAAAAAAAAAAAAAAAAAAAAAAAAAAAAACGTTTCCTTTGTGAATAAACAATAAAAACATTATGTTGAATTGTTGGGTCTCAAAGACAATTAGCTTTAGTGTTAGAGAAATTTCCCTTAAAATGTCACAATTAGAATAACCACCACTAGTTAATGCCAAGGAAATCAAACCCTAAATTGCATCTGATACCAAAGACAGATATTCACTTTGTCATCTGATAGGCTAGACAGGGATGTGAAATGTCCGAAAGCATCATACCAAAAGGCTTAAGAGAAAAGCAGAGAGAAAATCTTACACCCCATCACTAAGCAACTGCAATGGGACATGAGAAAAACCAAGCATGACAGATGCTATTCATATGGAACATGAACCCTCTCCGTTTCAGGTGCTGAAACCATGTCATTCCAGAGAAGATGTGAGAGTGCCAATGTCAGTTCTCCAATCTTTCCTGCGAAAGTAGCATTTCATGAGAAGACAGGACATAGGAGCCAACTAAACAGATTACCTAGTGCTCTGTTCTGATCAGATTCACTCGCCCCCCTTTCTCATGCACCAAATCTCCCCCCCCCCCCCCCAAAAAAAAAAGCCCAAAAAGAAGGAAACAAGGGGAGAGGGGAAAGAACAAATGCCAAGAACAGATAAGATGAAGATGAGAAAATAATAAACCATTTTTTTTGGCGCTCCTGAAGCTAATGAAAATGAAAATTTTCACTTAGCACCACTATGGACCTTAGTTCAAAAAATCTGAATAAGGTTCAAGTGAAAAATTAACGCATTACTCCAAAAGAAGATGACAATCTAACCATGACAGAGTATAAACTGCGAAATATGACATTTCAAGGAGATAAAAGGTTTTCGAACAGGCAAAACGAAAAAAAAATGGTGATAGAAATCTTCATGGTTATAACTCATAAATACCACATTTTGAGCATGGACAGCACATCATATGTGTACTAAACTAGAACAACAACACAGCTGATGAGCTGACCAGGTTCTTTCTCCACGTACTTCAGTGATTGGTGCAATGTATTCCAATCCAAATTAAACCAAACTACAAGCTTAGAGTCAGGGGAAGGCATATGTAAGTAGCCTCATCCCTAGAATTAAATTTTAGAGCGGTTATTTCCTATCGACCCAACAATGGTGCAAGATGATAAATTTAGGGCGCCCGGAGGGGGGGGGGGGTGTTGCAGGGGTGTAACAAAACGTGGATCGAGTTACCATTTCCTATGGGCTTTTCATCCCACATGACAATGGGTGCTATTGGTAGCTTCCAACAAACATCATTTCAGCCGATGATTTGCCTTCCTCAACTGAAACGTTGGCAGTCTTTACATCCTTCAATCTTCCCTCCCCAACCAACCAGTGTGCTAGCGTCAAGAGTCTCATTGCCGTACATCCACCTAAAATATTATCAAATGGAGGCATAATCAGCTCTCTGTCATGATTTATGAGAGCCACATTCATATTAGGACCCTCAGCTATATAACCGTTATCATCGACCCAAATGGAGGCAAACGTTCCCTTCTCTTCAGCTTCCATTTGTGAAAGGACATTTGGAAGGTAGTTCACGGTCTTCATTGTAGCAAAGAGTGGTGTCTTCATAGGGACAGAGGATGTAACAGCTCTAACTCCATCCTTCCACTGTGAGAAATCCTCCTTGATGACTATGGCATAGAAAGCCGATGCAGGACACCCTGAAGGTGAAAGATGAAAATCGCCTGGACCTGCACTTGGCCAGTACTGAAGTTCTCCTTTTTTGCACTTTGATACTGCTGTTAGTTGGAGAAGAATGCTGCGTAAAGTTGACCGAGGGAAGGGCAGAGATATTTTTGCCAGGGATGCAGACCTGACAAATCGATCAAGATGAGTATCCAGCTCATAAAGATACCTGCAGGGTAGAAATATCGGCAACGTATAATGCCAATAAGCCAAACAATATGAGGGAACTTTGTTTCTTTAGAACGGAGCTCAAAGTTAATGTCAGATAATGAAACTCTTCACTATTACTTTTTTTCACATTTTGCTATGAATAATTACACACCAGCTGATTAGCATTTCATCAAAATCTTCCAAAGTAACCCAAAATATCTTCTCCTTTAATTACGAGGGCACACACAGAAAGACAGGTCCCTGGTTAACATCTACAAGAATAGCTAGTGTCAGCAGTATGCCTTACCCATTGAAGAGAATGGCCGTATCGAATACACCATGACCTCGGTGGACCATATGATCATCTATAGGTATCATCATCATTGCTGGATTCAAAACAATACCACCAAAAATGCTAGAATACATTGCTGGATATGGTTGGTCCACCACTGCATTTCGCTTCTCATTCAACTTCTCAATCAACTGATACAATATGCAGTATTAACCAAGAGTAGCAAAAGCAAGTGTTTAGTCCACGAACTTTACATAGGACAAATAAAGTAAAAGCAATCTTTTGGCTCAGCCGTAATGTGGCTGCCCGCCGCGGGAAGGGGGGGGGGGCGGGGGGTGAATGGTCATCGAGGTATCAAGCAATTAAATACAACAGGATTTTATCTCAAAACAGATAATTTGACAAACCAGACCAAAGGAAGGGTAGCGGGGAAAAAACACCAACGCAGCACATCCGTACTCAGGCAGAGATCATTCCTTTGAAGTTTGCAGTCACATTTGTAAACTCTCACATCAAGTTTCTGTGGCAGTGTGCCACCATTACTTTATCTTTGTCCTAGCTATAAGTTGAGGATTTTCAAGATTACAAGCTTATGAAATCCCACAATATAGCCTCCAACATTGACTCATGCACGATAAAGGCTGCACCAGGAACAATTAAGAAGGCATGAAAGAGTGAGCTGTCAGCCACCCCAAAAAAAAAAAAAAAAAAAAAAACAACAACCTCCAACCAATGCCCTCTTTCCTACGTTAACCTGCACCTGAGCTATCAGTGTCCAAGTGCTAATGTTCCGTTTTAAAGCGCAAATTATGTTGTACAACCGGTTGTACATCACAAAAGGTACGCCTGGCCTGGTTTGGTTTAAGGACAAACAATTGCATTTTTGCTACGTAATAAGTGCGGGACGAAAGCGTGCGGACTTGACTTTGTGATACACGGTACCAGGAGTTCGAATTCGATTCCTCACGAAAGCCAACTGAGCACAGTAGAACCCAACTTCAATTCATAACCCAACGATCTTCAGGAATACTCAGAATTCAACAAGATTACCCACGTTCGGCCAACAAAGAGTGGCAAGTGTCAATGAACAACATGAGAAAAGATAAATAATAGAGTGGGCTTTAGAGAATCTTACCTCCGCTGATGAGGAAAAGACGTGAACTTCGGATTCTTTGACATTGGGAACCTCTGTTTCGGCCATAGCATCTTCAATGAGAAAGACACAGGATCAACAAGCAGTCAAGCACGCAATTATGGTTTATGTCCAAAATTGAGTATCCCGATTTTAGGAAGATAAAGCAGCCCAACCGGACTGCAGAATGAGAAACCCACGACGGGGAAGCCGCAGATACGATAAGAAACGAAGTACGGTTGAGCTAGCAGACAGATGAGCACGTGGATATCCTCAAAATAAGCAAGTAGGCAATGAAAAAGGTGGACTGGGCGATAGTCAGCCATTTTTAGGGTCTGGTCGGACGGAGCGTAGGGATGAATAAAGTCGAGTAAGGAAGAGTAAGTACATTCCTTTACTCTTATTGAGAAGGAAGGAAAGGATGGCAAGGAGTAGTAAGTAAAAATAATTATTATTTTTTTATTTTTTTATTTTTAATTTTTTTATTTTTTAAGATGGAGTATAATGAGGAGTAAAGATTAAAGAAGTAAAAATTTTATGGTACATATTCATATATTTAATTATGTATATACCTTTATAAAAGGGTATGTACCATGCTAAAATATATATGTTTGTAATATTTTTTAATCTATTTAATGAGGGTATATGAGTCAATTTCTTCATTTACTTTTATTCACTTTGTTCCTCCAAAAAAGGGTTAGCCTTTACTCTCTATAAACTCCCAAACAAGTGTAAGCAACTTATCCTTATTTACTCTTCATTACTCTTACTCCTCCTTACTCTTATTTACTCTTATTTCTCTAACTTATTCTCCTCCCAAACGGATCCTTAGGATCAGGTTTGTTTACTGGAAATTGAGAGATTGGAAAATTGATAGAATCGATAAGAATTAGAAGGATTGAAAAGTGTTGGAAAAGATTAATATTCTTTTAGAAGGATGGGAAATTTTAAAAAGTTTTGGTAGGAGGTGGGAATGGTTGCTAAAAATCGGAATGGGTTGCAAAAGGAATGGGGATAGCTTGAAATACTAATTGATTTTTTTGTGAAAAAATTGAAAATGATTGAGAATGATTGGTAAGAGTTGAGAAAGATGGGGAACAGTTACGAAAGAGAGAGTTTTTTTGGAAGGATTATGAATTATTTGTAAGAGTTGAAAAAGATTATGAAGATTTAGAATGGCCGGTAAATACATATTTACCAACGATAAGAACACGCCATTAATTTTCAAGAGTATAAATATTGTACCAATTGATCAGAATTTTTTTATTAATACGATATGTGCCAATTGTTTTAGGCTCCTGTAGAAAAATTTAAGAAACGTACAACAAAGTTTGAAAATTTAAAATTGTAACTTCTGGTACAGTAAGATGTTGAACTGTGATTTTTTGCGGGTTTGGATCATTATGATATACACTCCGCATCCAATATCGCCTAGGATAGTAAGATGTTCAAAATTGTATTTTGTAATACATAAGGTTATAAGCCTAAGGTTATAGCCAATTTTTTAGTGGAACTCTGTTGATTTTCTTTCAAAAATAAATAATTAAGAAATGGCCATATTTTGAAATAAAACCTTTCTAGGTGTTTAGCGACCCCGAAAATATGATGTCGGAGGTATTGTGTTACAAGCAGTATCAAAGTAAGATTTTGCATCTGTATCCTAACATTAACATTATATTGACGTATGGTTCTCTAAATTCTTTCATTGTGTGAGAAAATGATAGCCTATGTCTTTCCAAGTGTAAGCGAAGCATTACATGCAATATATCACTGGTAGATGTTCTCCATCATAAAGTGGTCATTGAGGGATTACATGATTGAAATGTTACGTGAACGAACTTCTAAGTGTTAGTGCTTGGCTAGAGTTGTGCATTTGGTTGAATTGGTTGAACTACTTGAATTGCTTGTTCAGTTGTGTGATAGAATTGTTGGTTTGTCATTTAAACTAAATGGATTGTATTCTCTCATGTTGTACAATTGTTACATTTAACAATGACTATTTCCTCATGCATTTAGCAACATGATTGAAAGTAGAACGTATCTTAAACTCAAAAAGCTTTCAAATGATTACCACTTAGCTATTTTTTCCATTTAATGGTACGATATGCTCATTGTGCCACATAATAGACTAAGTAGACGTACAGGAAGATGGTAGATAGGAGGCTAAAGTTGGGAACCATTAATGTTTACATTTTTGAAGGTTTGCTTAAGTTAGTTGAGTCACCAGTCTCTTGTCTAATAGAATAGGATCATGTTATTTTACTTAAAGACTAAATCAATCCTATAGTATCCCAAGGCTAGATTTTTAAGACTATGCATTTTTATGTGAATGTTTCCCTTGAATATTGGCAAGTTTGGAAATGTATGTTTCCCTCTCCTCTTTGCTGGAAAGTGAATACCATGCTAGTTATTAAAGTGGGTTGATATACTCTATATTATGAAGCTCATACCCTATGGTCGATATTATTGGGAGTAATTGATATAAGGTATATGTCATAATTAATGTGAGGGTATGAAAGTGGCTAAGTATAATATTTCCTTATTAGTCTTGTACTCTTATAGGTTAAGAGTATGTGATTCATCAGTAAGTGGTAGCGAAGTATTAGAGAAGAAAATAGAACCCTATGGGAATATGTATCCCTCGTGTGTGTTATGCTAAGAGGTGCTTAGAAGGAATTGAGGACTTGACGCAGTGCTTGTCTGATTTCTTCCAGAGAGAGTTGATTACCTGGGACTGAGGTACTTGCTGTCTTCTTCCACAGAAAGAATGTTTGAGCTCTTCCAAGTTCTTCAAAAAAAGTCCATCTTTGAGTGACGGAGGAAGCTCCCTACTTTTAGAGAAGGCTATTTGGATTTGAAATATAGCAACTTGAATGTATTAAAATATCAATGAACAACAAAAATGACCACTTCTTATTGGAAAATATTGCCAAATTAGTAATTTACATTTATCTTGTTTACCCCTGGTTCACTCTTAAAGACAAACGTAAATTGAAAGTTGGAGTAATTACAACATGCAATTCATATACCAATTCGCTTGAAACTTGAGGCTATACCTATGTATCATGATTGGATCCAACAACTGTGGCCGTTTCACAAGTCATATAATTGCCAATCCCCACCATTGTTTACAGCAAGTGCAATAGTGAACCTACTTTTTGACTCACCAGTGAGGACCTACCTCATTCACGTCAGTTTTTGAGCCAGTTTTTTGGCTTATAAGCCTCCCTTTCTCCAATATAAGGTTTACTATTCTGGCTCATCAAATAAAATAATGCCTATGGACCCCTCATCTAAACATATTTAATTAGTTTAGTTTTTATATTTTGCTTTGTTATTTGGCATTATTATTTTAGTAAAAAATAATTTGCACATAATAATTTGGTGCACAACTAATTAAAAGCTCAAAATTTTTTTTAAAAGAACAACAAAGAATTGGAACTAAAAAAGAAAAAATTTACACATGCTTGAATATAAAAATTACAAGGGTTCGATAATAAATAAATTAAAAGATACATTAATTAACTGTGGACTAGAAAAAATACAATAGTTCAACATTTTAAAAAAAGGTTCCAAATTGAAAATCATTCAACTATCATCTCTGTCACTGCCTTGAATTCCATTTTCATATTTCCTCATTCCAGTCTGCTTGGAGAGGTGCATGCATGTCGGGGTCGCGAACTTCTTTTGATCTTTCAAAGTATGACTCATAGCATGGGTAGTGGTCATGGTTAACAATCAGCTCTGGGACAGTACCCTCCACGACATCGTAGTTAAATGCAAACTCGTAGTTATCCTGCTTGTCCTTAAAAATCATGTTATGGAGTATCATGTATGCTCTCATTATAAAACCGATGTCTTTTTCATCCATACGACGAATAGGACCACATACAATGGAAAATCGAGCTTGTAACACACCGAGGGCTTGCTCAACATCCTCCCTAACCAACTTTTTACGTTCAATGGAGAGTTTGTTCTTTCCACCCTTGGGGAAGTGGGGCAGTTTTAACAAATGTAACACATTTTGAATAAATTTCATCCAAAAGAAGATATCATATCTTGTACTTATGATCATTGACACCATACTTACATTTAGGAGTCCGATCTTCATATAACTCTTGACAAACCGGTAAGTGATCGAGGACATTTATGTCATCGAAACTTCCAGACGAGCTGAAGAATGCATGTCATATCCAAAGGTCGTATGATGTAACAACTTCAAGGATGATAATGGGCACCTTATAAAGTTTCTTTTGAAATGATGCCTTCCAATCCACTGGACAATTCTTCCACTCCCAGTGCATGCAATCGATGCTTCTTAACATACCAGAAAAATCACGGGCTTTAGCAACTTGTAATATGTGATCAACATTGGCTTGATTTGGTTTTTTCAAGTACTCTTCCCCGAATACCTCAATGATGCCTAAGATGAAAGTTTTTTGCGCATTCTAGTATGGTGCTTGCACTAATCTTTAGGTGGTCATCAATGCAATCGGCTGCTATATCATAGGTACGTATTCGCATGACTGCGATATACTTGGTTAATGGAGTCAATCCATGTTTTCTGGTCGCATTATACCTCACCTGAAAGTACCCCGAATGATTGTTAGGTGCTTCCACAATGCGGATAAATAAGTGCCTCCGCATTCTAAATCTACAAGAAAATTGATGTTCAATGCAGATTGAATCTTCTACAAAGTAGTCTTTGAATAAGTAATCATGGGCAACTTCTCTATGTCTCTTAATATATCGCTTCTTTACCTGAGGCCTGGATGTCGAAGGTGTCAGCTCAGTTGCTGCTTACCTAAGTTGTAAAAGGAACATCATTTGTTTTTGTAATTATTGTTCATGATGGAGTAAAGCCCCGACAGTGGGCAAAATGATATCATCATATGATGACGATGAAGAGGATGATTCTTCCTCAACAGGCAGCTTCCCAATATTAAAATTATCTGTTACAAATGACTTGTATAACATAATAATGATTAAACATTAATGTATAGAAGAATAATAATTTGATTAAATAATAGGCATGCCCACTTTCATAAATTCATATCAGAACATGATTACACTAACTCATGTCTAAGACAACACATGGTAGATAAAAGCTATATAATAAGACCTTGGAACCTAAGATGCGCTATGTGGTTCTCATAATCTATCTAATGAGGGTGAGGGGAGACATTATTGAGTTGATAGTGAATGCCTTGATCTCCTTTGTACGATTTTTGCTTTCCTTGTCTCATAATAAGCGCCACATTCCTGAGTCATCATTGAGGTGTTCATCATCATTATTTTATCCTCATGGATCCTTAGCTTTTATTCCTTCAACATTAGCTTATGAGCCCATTCTTCTTTTGCTACTGTCGCCTTTTCTCTAACTATAGTGATCAAATCTTTGAACATCTTACCCATATCACTGTTAATACTATTCAACTCATTCAACTGGCTAGTGACGAACTCAACAACAGTTTGTTGACCTTTTCTTTGTCCCTTTTCTTTGCAGCTTTCCTCCCCTTGGGCTATTCACTCCCACCCACACCTTCATCTCCTACCTCTTTGGGGTCAGGATTAGACCTTTTTGACGATCCTGAGCCCGAGTTAGGTGGACCATTGGTCTTCCTCTATTTGTGTTGGTCCTTGAGCATCTCATACCAGTGCTCCAAGTAAAAATTTTTCCCTGTACGTTTTATGTACAACCTGTGCATTGCGTTTAGAATCATAGCCTCGTTCGACCTATTTTGATTAGTATGCTCCACTTCCAAGGCAATACCCGCCCATTTACTGATGATTGGGTAGCACCAGCCCCATCGGCCGTTGAGCGCCTTCCAAGTATGTGTTGAGGCTCCTCGTGGGCGGTGGTCACTGGAATTAGAGGCCACCCTAGCTCAAAAGTTAGACTTCTTCTTATTAGCCCCGACAATGACGTCTATGCCTATGTTAATCCAAGCACTTATTAGCCGCTGATCCTCTTCAACTATCCACTTTTTTACACTTATAAGTACACCTCCCATTACTTTCTTCACGTCCCCCTCATCATTACTTGAGTCAATATCGGCCCTGCAGTTCCTCAACCCGTCCATTGATCCTGTTTGTGTGGAGTTGCTCCCCCCTTCCTTGAATAGGAATTTAGGTAAGGAGGTGGTGGAGGATAGTATGAAGGGTAACATGAGTACTTATTGTTAGGTATGTTTTGGGCGGCATCATTTTGTGGAGGGGGTAATAAAGTAGAGGATAGTTATAGGGATTTTTATTTAATCCACCACCTGCATTCCTCAGGTTTGGTTGTGGTGGATAATATGTTTGGTATGACTGATGGTGGTAGTTTAATAGTGGATATATGGGGTAATACATGTGAGGATTACTTGGAGTGATCGGGTTAGTATTATTCCCCCCAAATTTGGGATGAATCGTATCTCTTAAGTAGGCTAATAAATGATGGGGTGATGTTAGGATTCATATTCAAGCTACAATTATGACCTACAAGTATATAATTAATCATATTAATAATTTGCATATTAAATCATATTCAATTTTTACCAGCATGCCAAAACTTATAAACTTATAAACTTAAATTGCCTAAAGTAAATAAAATCATATTCACAAATAATATTAAAGCATTTAATCATAATAACATTAAAAGTAAATAAAATAATTTTACTTTTTCTTTTATAAAATCATATTAATCATATTAATCATATATTTAAACATACCAACATATTTGTAAACTTTTGTTTTCTTTTTTGACTTTATAAACCATTTCAAACAATTTTTCTAATATTTCAAAAGTTCAACTAAATTATTTTTGCTAACATACCAAAACTTAGTGTTTACTTTAAAATCATTTCAAATGTTCACAAACTTAATTATTTTTACTAACATTTCAAAAGTTCATATAATCACGTCATATTTAGTTACATATTATCATAATGTTTACTATAAAACCATTGCATACAATCATGACATAAATTAT
>JAKOGI010002064.1:16598-36598 GCA_029747015.1 Carnegiea gigantea | reverse complement strand
CAATCAAGCTGCACTGGGTCTCCGCTGATGCAATCAGACTAAGGCTCTTCCCCTTCTCGCTGATGGACAGAGCCAATGACTGGCTCCTCAGTGAAGAGCCTAAATCATTCACTGCCTGGGAGGCCTTATCAAAAGCTTTCCTAAGTAAGTACTTTCCCCCCAGGCCAGACCGCTAAGTTAAGAGTGGAAATCACCTCCTTCTCTCAACGAGGTGATGAGTCATTATATGAGGCATGAGAAAGGATCAAGGATCTTCAACGCCAATGCCCCCATTATGGAGTACCCGACTATCTCCTAATCCAAACCTTCTACAATGGATTAGACCAGTCCCTGAAGATGTCTGTTGACGTCGTAGCTGGCGGCGTACTCATGGGGAAGTCGATTGAGGCTGCGAAAGCCCTATTGGAGGAGATGGCCTCAAACAACTATCACTGGTCTAGTAAGAGGGCAGCCATAAAGAGGACCAGTGGAGTCTATGGAGTTGACGCTGTGGACTTGCTTGCTAGGAGGGTGGACAATCTAGCACAGCGATTTGATAGGCTTGGAACTCCTTTTTTAGGAAGTTTAGTGGGGAGTTCTTCTGGCGTAATGTTTGAGGTTAGGGCCCTTTGTAGATTTGTGGCATTCAAGGCCACATTGCTGCTGAGTGCCAATCCGCTTTCCAGGGTGTTGAGCATGCTAACGCAATGCAAAACTACACCTAATGCTCACAAAATAACCCCTACTCAAACACTTATAACCCCGATTGGAGAAATCATCCAAATTTCTCATACCGCAACAACAATCTTATTCCACCCAATGCCACTTAATGCCAACCTCCCGGTTTCTAATACAGGGCTCCTCCGCCCCATCTCCACCTCGACAACAACCATCCCAGCCTAAGTCCAATCTGGAGAGTCTTATGGAGTGCTTCATAGCGACCCAAACTAAGACCAATGAGGCACTTGGGGAGTCGGTCAGCAATTAACTTCTAAATTTGAGACTGTGACTACTCACCAGAAGATGATGGAGAACCAAATAGCCCAGATTGCACAGCAAGTAGGCCATCTATCTAGGCCCCAGGAACATATACCAGGTCAACCCAAGGTCAATCCTAATGGTCAAATGAATGCCATCATATTACGGAGTGGCAGGGAGTTAGAGGGTCCTCTAATGCCTATGAAGGAGGAAAGGAGAGAGGTTAACAATGAGGAAGATCGACCGCCATTGAGACTCCAAGTGAGAGGGTCCACACTGAAAGGACCCAAGAGGTTCAAGCTAAGCATGCTTCACCTCCAGTCAAGCCATACAAACCTCCTGTGCCATATCCCCAGAGGTTGCTGAAGGCCAACAAGGAGCACAAGTATGTGAAATTCCTCAAGATGTTGAAGAAGTTTCATATCAATATTCCCTTCCTGGAGGCTATCACTGACATGCCCTCCAACTCGAAATTCTTGAAGGATTTATTGTCCAATAAAGGAAAACTGCTCGAAAATGCTACCGTGGCACTTACTGAGGAGTGCAGTGCTATCATTCAGAGCAAGTTGCCTCTTAAGCTTTCAGATCCAAGAAGCTTTTCCATCCCTTGTTCAGTTGGGGATGTGACTATCAGCAGGGCGTTATGCGATCTTGAGGCTAGTGTAAGCCTTCAACCCTACTCTATATACGAGAAGCTGCAAGTCAGGGATTTGAAATCCACTACCATCTCTTTGCAGTTGCCTGATAGATATGTCAAGTACCCTATGGGTGTTCTTGAGGATGTCCTGCTACAAGTGGGCAAGTTCTTCATCCCATGTGGTTTTGTTGTCATAGAGATGGAGGAAGACTCCCGCATCCCCATCATACTTGGGTGACCATTTCTAGCCACTACGAGAGCGATGATAAATGTGAAGAATGGCAAGCTCTCCCTTCAAGTAGGAGATGAAAAGGTGGAATTTAGCTTGCCACAATACCTGGCCTCCCCCATCTTAGGCAACTTGTGCTGCAGAGTCTACGTGCTAGAGAAAGCACTTAATCAGGAGGCCAAGAATGGTTCTGTGGAGGAAACACTAAAGACCGCATTGATCAGCTGCTATGTGACCGACTCCCATTTGGGAGAGAGGGAGGGGTATTCTAGGCTCCTCAATAAGTCCACTACTTACACACCTAGGAGTCCCCCAAGGAGGTCCTTAGAGTAGAGGAACCTGCCTCCAATGAGTAGGAAAAGTGCCCATCAAAGGTAGAGTTGAAGCCTCTACCCTCCTATCTTAGGTATGAGTTTCTTGACTCCGCTCATCAGTTCCCTATTATTGTTAGTGCTAAGCTAGATGTCCCCCAGTTGAAAAAATTACTGGATGTACTTCGAAAGCATAGGGGTGCCATTGGCTATAGTATTGATGATATTAAGGGACTTAGTCATTAATTGTGCATGCATCGCATCTTTCTTGATGAAGGTCATCGCCCCTCCCGACAACCTCAGCGCCATTTAAATCCTAATATGCAAGAGGTTGTGAAAAAGAAGGTTGCCAAATTACTTGATGTTGGGATCATCTATCCTATCGCAGATAATGAGTGGGTGAGTCTCAGGTAGTTCCCAAGAGGGTAGGATTACCGTCATTAAGAATGAGCGAGACGAGCTCATTTCAATTAGGACTATGACCGTGTAGCGAATGTGTATTGATTATCGTAAACTGAATCAAGCCACCCGGAAAGATCAATTCCTCTTCCCCTTCATTGATCAGATGTTGGAAAGGCTGGTAAAGCATTCCTTCTTCTGTTATTTAGATGAGTATTTAGGTTTCTTCCAGATTCCTATCTATCCCGATGACCAGGAGAAGACGACCTTCACGTGCCCATATGGTAGCCTCGCCTATCGAAGGATGCCGTTTAGGTTATGCAATCCCCTGCCACTTTCCAGCGGTGCATGGCTGCGATCTTTTCTGATCTCATCGAGAACATCGTGGAGGTGTTCATGGATGACTTCTCCATCTATGGGGGTACCTTTGAACCTTGTTTAGAAAATCTAACCAAGGTACTCCATAGATGCGAAGAAGTCAGCTTAGTGTTGAATTGAAAAGAGTGCCATTTCATGGTTCAAGAGCGGGTTGTATTGGGCCATGTTATCTCCAACAGGGGCATCGAGGTAGATAAAGCTAAGGTTAAGGTTAATGAGCGATTGCCCCTCCTACTTTGGTAAAAGGGGTGTCGAGCTTTCTTAGTCATGCGGGATTATATCGCCGCTTTATCAAGGACTTCTCCAAGATCGCCAAACCTCTAACCCAGCTTCTTGCCAAGGATGCCCTGTTTATTTTTACTGATGAGTGCCATGTGACTTTTTACAGGATTAAGCAAGCACTGATTTCTACCCCCCATCATACAACCACGAGATTGAGATCCCCTATTTGAGATCATGTGTGATGCTAGCGACCATGCGGTGGGGGCAGTTTTGGGACAAAGAAGAGACAAAAAGTCAGCGGTGATCTACTATGCTAGTAGAACACTGGATGAGGCCCAGCAAAACTATACAACAACTACAAAGGAGTTGCTTGCGTTCGTGCACGCGATGGAGAAGTTATAAGTGCTTTATATGTACATCGTTTTAGGGCTATTTTGCCTCATTTTTTAGGAGAATTTTGTGCTTAATGATGTTCTTTACTCTTCTATTCTCAATTTATGCTTGGGTATAGTTGTTTTACATGTTTTGCAGGATTTCTAGTCTTTTTATCCAGCATTTTCCCTTCAATGGCTGTGTTTTGACCTCCCCCACGGTCATCCATGAGTTGCCACAACCATAGAGCAAAGAAAGAGCAAAATTCCAGATCCAGCATAGACCACGGTTAGCCTATGGTGGAGCCCATGGCCCATGGTGTGCCTGTAACTGTTGCCTCTTCATTTTTCCTCGGCTGTGTGGCGAAGATCAATCAAAGTCCTCTATAAATAGAGACATTCTACAACATTACAAAGCACACTCAACTCATTTCCAAAGCAAAGCAAAGCAAGTAGTTTAGTGTAGATTAGTTTTCTCTCTAAGTTTGTTCTTAGTTTGGTTTTGAGTGAGTTTTGTGTGTGAGAGAGTTTGATTCTGAGGTGATTTCATGCCCTTGGTGAAGGCCATCTCAGTCGAGTCCCTTCCTGTCAAGATTTCGCTGATCTTTTTGGTTAGTTTATCTTTAATCATGTCTGAATAGTTTTCTTAGTTTAGGAATTTAGTAGTTTTTGGAATTGCTATTGGATCATATTTTAATTTATTCAATTGTGCTTATTTTCATGATTGGTTTAATTTCATTCTATCAAGTGTTTGATATATTGTGAGTTAATTTTTGGCCAAAATTTGCTTGCACATTTAAAACAATCGAGTGAGCATTCAAAAGACGACATTTGGTTGTTGGACTGCTTGATTAGACATAGCATAACTTCGTCTTGAGAGAAAGATTTTTATGTTAGGAGGGCGAATAAGTAATCGATAATATTAAACTTGGATTAAGTCAAATTAGTTTGAAAGAACGAAGTCTGCTTGGTTAGGAAAATCTGATTGATTTCGGAAGAATAAATCCAGTTTTTGACAAAATTACAATTCCTCAGAATTAACCAATTAGAGAATAGCACATGTTTATTCATTCTGATTCTATTCTCTTCCATAACTATGAAAGTTCCTAGATGTTTTTGTCTTATTCATTTAAACAAGTTTATTTGCAGTAGTTAATCGAATCCATTTGAAATTGAGTTTTGCTTAGCATATTCTGACAAGACTAGGCTCGATAGATTACTTTAGTCTCTGAGGAACGATATCTTTATCTATACTATAAATGCCCGTGCGCTTACGGTAGTGTTGGTCAAGTTTTTGGTACTGTTGCCAGGGACTAAATTGCTAACTATTGAGTATTGTCTTAAGAATATGACTAAGCATTTTTATTGTTTTGCTTTGTTTTGTTTTCTTATTATTTTTTCTTTTTCCTGTTTAATTCCGCTGGTAGTGTTGGTGAAAGTGCTTGCAGGAATTTTTTGTAGCTTATGCAAAGTCTCAGTCTATACGAGCCTCATTCAAAAATTGAGAGGACTTTTCACTTAAGGAGGAAAAAGCAAAGGATCGAAGAATAAAGGCGCGAGGTAAGAAGGAATTCAAGCATGGCGGGTGAAGAAAGAAGGACCCTTTGTGATTTCGTTACTCCCGGAGTCCAAGGGATAGCCTCAAGCATAGCTCGGCCTGCTGTGGATGCCAATAACTTCGAACTTAAGCCAGCACTTATTTTCATGGTACAGCAAACTTAATTTGGCGGAACCGCTTTGGAAGACCCGAACCTACACCTCTTGGTATTTTTAGTGGTGTGTGATACGCTAAAGTTAAATGAAGTCTCTAATGGTGTGATTCGCCTACGCTTATTTCCTTTCTCATTGGGGGATAACGCGAGGGCTTAGTTACACTCTTTGCCGACTGGTTGCATAACAACTTGGGATGAGCTGACAAGAGCTTTCCTCGCCAAATTCTTCACTCCAAGCAAGACAGCGAGCCTGAGAAACCAAATCACCAACTTTCTGTAAAAAGAGGATGAGACGCTCTATGAAGCCTGTGAGCGTTTTAAAGATTTACTACGTTTGTGGCTCTATCATGGTCTTCAGTGCTGGATGATTATTTTGACCTTTTTTAGTGGTGTGACCCAAGCTATGAGATCTATTATTGATGCGGCGACAAAAGGAACTCTAATGAGCAAGACCGAGGATGAAGCCTATAACCTTATTGAGGAGATAGCGCTTAATAACTTTCAATGGTCGACTGAACGAGCCCAACCCAGGTGGGTTGGAGGTAAGCTTGAAGTTGATGCTTTTACTTTACTTTCTGCTAAAGTAGATGCTATGACTAAAAGATTGGACCAACAGAATGTTAATGCTGTAAACGCTAGTGCCCCGTCCCTTGGTGAAATTTGTGGTTCAATTGAGCATATATCTTTTCAATGTCTAGTTGGGAGCCCTTTTTCCCAGGGCCCAAATGAAGTTAATTATGTTCAAAATTTTAACCCGAGACTCACCAATAACCCTTACTCTAATACCTATAATCCAGGTTAGAAGAATCCGAATCTCTCTTATAGGTCGAATCTAAACACTGTGAATATGGCCCCTGTGAATACTAGAGTACCCCTTGGTTTTCAAGGACCACCATTCTCTTCTCTGATGCTCCAAAAGTCAAATTTAGAGTTAATGATGGAAAATATGGTTATGGTGCAGAAGAAATAAGATGAGTATATAAAGCAATTAGCCTCCAAGGTTGATGTGCTTACAACTTATAATAGGATGTTAGAGACCCAGATTGCCCAGAAAGCTGATTTTTCATGTGCACCCCCAGATAGACTTTCCTGTAAGCCTGAACTCAACCCTTATGAGCATTGTAACTATGTCATCATAAAAGAGGATGAAGAGGACTTAACTGACTCTGAGGAAGTACCTAAGGAAGAGGGTAGAAAGATAACTATGGCTGGTGGTAAGGAGAGCAATTATGGTGGCAAGACTGCTATATTTGTAGAAAACTCGATTCAGATCCCCACCATTTTCCCCCTAAGCTTCCTAACCCAGATAGTTTTTCTATCCCATGAGTTGTAGGTAAGGTAGAAATTGAAAGAGGTGTGATTTAGGTGCAAGTGTTAACGTAATGCCTTACTCTTTGTTTCGTACGATACACCGAGGAACGTTACTAGCAGCCCCCTTTTCACTACAGTTGGCTGATGGTTTTATAACATAGCCCATAGGCAGGTTGGAAGATGTGCCTGTCAATATAGGAGACATTTAGGTGTAGAAGACTTCATTGTAGTCGATATGCCTGAAACTAATGATGCCTAAATTATTCTAGGTAGGCCCATTTTGGCAACAGCTAGTTGCTATATTGATGTGAAAGAGGGCCGCATTTCTTTTGAGATAGAGGGAAGGTTTACTATGTTTAGTCATAGGAAGGAGGATGCAGTTTCTCGTCATTCTTCTATATTTGATGCATTAACCCCCCCTGAGTATGATATGGAGGATGTCTTACAAGATGAAGATCCTCCTGGTTCTGAATGAATTTCATATGAGGACCCTGACCAAGGGCATGTTAGGGTGGAGTTTTCTGCTCCTATGCTACCTAACAAACCAAGAGGTTGAGGCCCCTATCTCTAATGATTCTTCGCTAAGTGAGTATTGCAGGTTTGCACGAGTTGTTGACTCTATGCCCCAATTGGAAGGTTTCGATGTCGATTTTGATGTAGGGGTTGAGCAAGTAGATAGTGGCCGGTCTGATGGGCCAAGAGAGAGTTTGTTTTGTATGCAAAAGGTGTATTATGGCACCACGTTATGAAAACAAAGGACCTGTAGCCAGAATTGCCAAGATGGTACCTTCAATTGCAAAAGTTCGATTTTGTGGTTCGTGATAAAGATGATCCGAACTTAGTCTAGAACAAGGGTCAAGCTCTTGACCTTAAAAGAGCGCTTTTTGGGAGGCAACCCAAGCTTTCTTTCTTTTTCCTTTTTATAGTTTTGATTTTTGAAATTTCATTTTTGTTGTTATAGAGGAAAAAAAAAAACAGAAAAAAAAGAGAGAAAAAATATATATACATATATGAATAAAAATGTTGGCACCACAGTCAAGAAAACCAGCAATACGACCGTGGGCACCAACCCTAAAAAAATAGAAAAAAACAGAGTTCAGCAAATACCACGGACTGTCCGTGGTGAGCCCCACGGTCCGTGGTAGGCTGCTACAGGCCACGGTCTAGGTTTTTGACGGTGGTGCCCGTTCCCCTTCCCTTCATTTCTTCTTCAACCTTACTTTCTCTCTCTTCCTCCCTTCTCTCTCTCTAAAACCTCCATAACCAACACCTTCAATCTCCCTCAAATCTTCTCCATTTTTTCTTCATTTTCACACTAAATTCCTTCCTTTCACTTAATCTTCCCATTTCAAATTTCATCTCTTTTCTTCTTCTTCTTCAAAATTCATCTCACCCTCATTCATCCACCATACCCATCCTTTTCTTTCTCTAATTCTCACATTTTTAGTTATTTTTTTTAATTTTCTAGGTTTTAGTTCTTACTTTTGGCTTTAGTTTTGTTTTTGGTTAGCTTTTGTAGCCATGGCACCCAACAAAAGGCAGAGGAGCACCAAGGAGGTTGGTTCATCAAGTCAAGCACCACCCCGTCCTCAAAGAACATCCAGAACGTCAACTAATGCACATGTTAGAGGTAACATTCTTCACCCTCTTAGTTTGAGTCATCCTAATCATATTGCTTGGTATAACTGTTTGAATGAATGTGTAGTAGTAGCAACTAGATATTATGATGAGGATTTCTTGGTCCGATTAGGAATATTGGATGATATTCATTGGTTGTTTGCTAGAGGTCATATAAGCCACTTTTTAGAACTTAAAGAACATACATATAGGGAGCTGACTTTAGAATTTTTAAGCACACTTCATGTTGAGCTCACTAGAGGGCCTCAATGTCAAGCGGGATATATATCACAGGGGACAGTTGTATGAACTGAACTTAGTTACCTTCAACAATATTTTTGGTTTTCCCCCTAGCATGGACTTATCGTACTGCCAAGTCCCCCGTGAATTCAACCTGAATGCATTTTGGGATGAACTTTCAGGGAGTGTTAGGTACAGTACTAGTTCATCGAAATGTACGCATATTATGAACCCCTGCATTAGAGTAGCTCGGAGTATCCTTGCTTGTTCTTTGTTTGCTTGGGACAAAAGTCTGAATGTCCTAAGACTTTCTGAGTTTTACTTTCTGTCCTCTATTCTAGATGGTATCCAACTTGATCCTGGTTCATTCTTAGCTAGGCAATTGCATAGTGCTGCTGTTAGCACTAAAGGTAGGATAGTCATTGGTGAAATAGTTACTACTATCGCTAGATTCTTGGGTGTTGAGCCCAATCTCGATGATAGAGTTTCTAGGTCTGAGCGGCTTATCCAAGCTATTTTAAGATTATGAACTTTACAAAGTTGAGGCTGGCCGTTTGTGTTAGATTTACCCTGGGGACTAGCTCTTGCCGCTTCCCAATGTAGATCGTACTACTTTGCTTCACCGAGGTAATCTTTACTAGGTGTCTGGTGATGATGAGGTTGTTCGACCCTTACCCCACCAACCCGCCCCTCACTCTAGTCAAGTAGGTCCTAGTTCTTCCTCTCAACTGCCCCCACCTGACTATTCAGATATTCAAGACACCCTTAGGTCCATTCAAGAGGAGCAAGTTTCCCTCCGTGCCTTTGTCGTTTCAGAGAGTGCCGCTCTTCGGGACGTTGTCCAAGAGCACCACGATGAGCTTTATGGATTGCTTGCCTCCCAGACCTAATATTTTCATGACTATAGGGCATGTCTAGAGACCTGATGAGATTGGCATATCTCATATGGACAACCACCCCATCCTCCTCCATCTCCTCCTCTCTGATTCTGATTTTTGCTTCTCCCTTCCCCTTTATGATCTGCGCACATTGAGGGCAATGTGTGATTCACGCATGGGAGTTAGTTATTACATTTTTCGTCTGATGCTTGTTTTTTTGTTTGGTGTGTGTTTGTTTGTTTTTGCTTTGTATATATTTTTAGTGGTAGCTTTTATAGTTTTTGTTTTAGGTTTATTTAAGTAGTGCATTTAGTTTTCTTCTAGGTAGCATTTTGGCTTCTTTCCTTTATTAGTTTCTTTTGCATTTTAGTTTGCATTGTTTGTAGGAGCATGCATGCAGTTTGGAAAAAAAAAAACACAAAAAAATAAAAAATAATTAAAAAAATCCTCTAATGATGATCTTTATAGATTTGATAGCTTTGTTTGGTTAGTTTGATCCTTTTATTCGCCCAAATTGTTCATAAAAATTTTGTGAAAGAATTTTCGAATTGAATTCCTTGTTTTGACCATATGTTGAATGCGAATTAATTTTCCTTATAAGTCTTTACATGAAATTCTGGCATGTGTACTGCTGAGCTAGTTTTAACTATGGTAGAGGTCCCGTGAGACTTTGAGCCTTTAGAGACTGTTCACCATTATTAGTCTCATATTTTCTTTCATGTGTGACTCTTCCTTGATATCATTTCTCTAGAACTTGTTTTGATTCTCATTCAAGACCACATTTGGCATATGCATTTAGGCAATATGATTGAGGTATTTTTTTTTTCTTTGATTTATTTGAAACCCATGGCCATAGCCACCCTTGTTATGTATTGTATCATTTGTTAGCCCCTTTGAGCCTGTAACCATTTTTCTTGATTTAAACCTCCTACTTTTAGCCCATGGCCAAATGCTTGTCTTACCCTTAAGCCAAGACTAGAGAAGCGTTACGTTCTTTTGCATTAAGTTTGATAGGGCATTAACATGGTGGATTGTTATTCTTTTTAGTGAATTTTGTTGTTTGGTGCAGGGATACAAATATTTGATAAATATTTTGTTTTATTATGTAAAGTTTAGAGAAGCGTTCGATTTTAAAGTTCGTTATGGAATTCCCTTGGCTATTCCTCTTTGAAAGAAATCAACCAAAAAAAAAAAAAAAGAAGCAAAAAAAGAGATGGAAGGGAGAAAGGAAAAAAAGAAAAATTTCGAAGAAAGGGATTAGCCTTGGTGGGAATGAAAGATATTTGTGATTTTCTATTCTATCTCTTTTCATTTTGGGATTTATTTTGTTGATATGGTTCGAGAAGGATATAGTTCCCCTCGTACCTTTACCCTAAGCCCTGTTACATCCCTGTGAAAGTTCTCATGATTGTTTAATATATTTGCATTTTAGTGATGGCGAATTTGAGAATCCTGCTAAGCTTATGCTAGATTTATGTCAAAGGATTGAGAATTGAGAGAACCTTTATATATATATATACATTGTCAAACACATGAGTGCTGAGTGCTACATAACTATAGTGACCTTGCTAGTTTTACTCGTTTCATATGCCAGAATGATTGTATTTGACAATTTGGAGGACAAATGGTTCGAGTTTTGCATTATGGTCTATAAAATGTTTTTGAAATTTCATTCCCTATTCTGTTTGTTAATGATATTTTTGCATCTTTTTTGGGCTACCTTTGGATCATCCTTGCGATTTGAATGTTATCTATATCTATCCTGAGGAGGCTGTGTATATCTTTAATGCTTGTATTGCTTGAGGATAAGCAACAGTTTAAGCATGGGGGAGTTTGATAAGTGCTTTATATGTTCATCTTTTTAGGGATATTTTGCCTTGTTTTTAGGAGAATTTTGTGCTTAATGATGTTATCTACTCTCTTATTCTCGATTTATGCTTGGGTATAGTTGTTTTATGTGTTTCGTAGGATTTTTAGTGTTTTTACCCAGCATTTGCCCTTCAATGGCTGCGTTTTGACCTCCCTTACAGTCATCCATGAGTTATCACGAACGTAGAGCAAAGAAAGAGCAAAATTCCAAATCCAGCATAGACCACGGTCAGCCCGTGGTAGAGCCCACGGATTGTGGTGTGCCTGTAACTGTTGCCTCTTCATTTTTCTCAGCTGTGTGGCTGAGATCAATCGAAGTCCTCTATAAGTAGAGACATTCTGCAGCATTCCAAAGCACACTCAACTCATTTCTAAAAGCAAAGGAAGCAGTTTAGTTTAGATTAGTTTTCTCTCTAATTTTGTTCTTAGTTTAGTTTTGAGTGAGTTTTGTGTGTAAGAGAGTTTGATTCTGAGGCAGTTCCAAGCCGTTGGTGAAGGCCATCTTAGTCGAGTCCCTTCCACTCAAGATATCGCTAATCTTTTTGGTTAGTTTATCTTTAATCATGTCTGAGTAGTTTTCTTAGTCTAGGAATTTAGTAGTTTTTGGAATTATTATTGGATCATGTTTTAATTTATTCAATTGTCCTTATTTTCATGATTGGTTTAATTTCGTTCTATCAAGTGTTTGATATGTTAAGAGCTGATTTTTGGCCAAATTTTGCTTGCACATTTGAAACAATCGAGTGAACATTCGAATGACGACATTGCATTGTTGGACTGCTTGATTAGACATAGCATAACTTGGTCTCGAAAGAGAGATTTATATGTTAGGAGGGCTAGTAAATAATCGAAAATACTAAACTTCCATTAAGTCAAATTAGTTTGAAAGAACGAATTTTGCTTGGTTTAGGCAAATTTAATTGATTTCGAAAGAGTAGATCAAGTTTCTTGACAAGATTACAATTCCTCGAAATTAACCAATTAGAGAATAACACATGTTTATCCATTCTGTTCCATTCTCTTCCATAACTGTGAAAATTCCTAGACGTATTTGTGTTATTAATTTAAACAAGTTGATTTGCAGTAGTTAATCGAATCCATGTGAAATTGAGTCTTGCTTAGCATATTCTGACAAGACTAGGCTCAATAGATTACTTTGATCCCTAAGGAACGACATCTTTATCTATACTACGAACGCTTGTGCGCTTGCGGTAGTGTTGATCAAGAAGTTTCGACCTTACCTCCTATGCTCCAAGGTCATCGTGTACACTGACCATTTTGCACTCAAGCATCTCCTTGAAAAGAAGGATGTGAAGCCCCGCCTCATCCGGTGATTATTACTACTCCAGGAGTTTAACCGGGAGATCAAGGATAAGGCATGGACAAAGAACATCGTTGCTGATCGTCTCTCTAGGCTCATTGTTGAAAGCCACGATGCCCCCATCGATGATGCTTTCCTTGATGAGCATCTCATGGCTATATCGACGGGACTAGCCCTATGGTTCGCCGACTCATGAACTACTTAGCCTCGGGGATTTTCCCCCATGAACTCTCCTCCTATCAGAAGAAGAAGTTCCTCCGTGATATCAAGATGTACTTTTGGGAGGAACCTTTTCTTTATAAGCTGCATACAGATGGGATCTGCTAGTGCTGCCTTCCTGAGGAGGAAGTTCAGAGCGTGATTTCTTTCTGTCACGACTCTCTATGTGGAGGACATGCTGGCACCTCTAAGATCACTGCTAAGGTGCTCCAGGCTGGATTTTTTTTGCCCTCCCTATTCAAGGACGTCTATGCGTATGTTCACACTTGCAATCGCTGCCAACGAATGGGGAATTTATTAAGGAAGAGTGAGATGCCCCTCAACTTCACCTTTGAAGTTGAGATCTTCAATGTTTGGGGCATTTACTTCATGGACCCTTTTCCATCCTCGAGGGACAACAAGTACATCTTGGTTGCAGTTGATTATGTCTCCAAGTCAGTGGACGCTATAGCTAGCCCTACTAATGATTCAAGAGTAGTGACTAAGATATTTAAGAAGATAATCCTTCCTCGTTTTGGGGTCCCAAGGGTGCTTATTAGTGATAATAGGCCGCACTTCATTGAAAAGAAGCTTGAGGCCTTATTGAAGAAATATGGGGTGCACTATAAGTATCGACTTAGCTACCACCCTTAAACTAGTGGCTAGGTAGAGATTTCCAACCATCAAATCAAGTCTATTTTGGAGAAAATGGTTGCGAGATCAAGGAAGGACTAGGCAGACAAACTCGATGATGCCCTTTGTACCTACCACACGGCCTTCAAAACCCCTATTAGCACCACCCATTTTCGACTCATCTATGGCAAGGCTTGTCATCTCCCCGTAGAGCTAGAACATAAAGCGTTTTGGGCGGTTAAGCACTTTAATTTTGATTTGAAGTCTGCGAGGGAGAAGAGGACGTTGCAACTGAATGAACTCGAGGAGATCTGTTTGGATGCCTATGAAAGTTCTAAGATTTACAAAGAGAGAACGAAGTAGTGGCACGACAAGTTCATTAATTGTCGTGGATTTCGGGAAGGAGACTTGGTCCTCCTATTCAACTTCCGCTTGAAGCTCTTCCTAGGAAAGCTTCACTCTAGGTGGTTAGGCCTCTTTAAGGTGTTGAAGGTCTATCCATACAAGGCCGTCGAGATTGGCACGGATGCCACCAACTCATTCAAGGTGAACGGTGCTTGGTTGAAACACTACATTGCCGGTGAGACACTTGAGGGGGAGGTCACTTGTCCCCTCCATGATATCTTTTCTTCTTAGAGATGCTCCACGGTCAAGCTCGAGACCTAAAACAAGCGCTTCTTGGGAGGCAACCCAAGCTTTATAGCCTTTGGAAAAAAAAGAAAAATAAGAAAAAATGAGAGAAGAAAAAATGAGAGGACAAGTTCAAAGTGAAAGAAAAAAAATAAGTGAGAAAAGAAGGAAGCCACTTAAAAGGAGTCGCGTTGGAAGTCAGCAAGGTGGCATAGGCACCCCATGCCCCTCGGCACGCCCATGCCACCCTCGGAAAAAAGGGGGTTTTTAAGAGGGAAAATGAGGAAAAAGGGGGGAGTAAGGTAGCAAAATGGCACGGTGGCAGCGTGCCTTGGGGTGCTCGAGATTTTTAGTGCACGAACAGGGAAGGGGCACGACGGCACTGTGCCTAACGACACAACTATGCCACTTTAAAAATTGGTTAAAAGCTGATTTTCTCCTTTCTTCTTCTTCTTCCTCATTCAACCTCTGCGCTCTCTTTCTCTAAACCGTAACCCCCCTTTTCTCTCACCCAACTCTCCACTCAAATCTCACCCCAAACTCCCCATTTTTCCTCCAAATCTTCAAATTTTACTCATAAATTCCTTCTTTCCTCTAAAATTTCTCCACTTTTCACGCAAATTTCACCCCCCATACCACCCACTTTCTTTCTCTAGAACTTTAACCTCCATTATTGAGGTTGAAGGTTTTAGAAATAGAAACTCCCCCTCTTTTTGCTATTCTAAGCCTCCACTATCACTCCTTAGCCCCGATATATGCTTAATTGCTACTCACGGGGCCCAAAAGAGTTAGAGAAGGTTCCAAGGGTCCATCCCTGCTCAAGAAGTCATCTAGGGCCACCTCATCCTCAGCTGTACCCTCCTCTACGAAAGGTACTAAAGATGCTTACCTACTGATTTTGCCTGCTAGTACTAGAGGGTTACATTTTGTTAGTAAGGAACAAAAAACCTAATATGAGGCTTTAGCTACTAGGAACACTAGTGAGCAAAAGTATTTTCATGTGAATTCCTTGCGAACTTTGGGTATGCTTAATGATATGCTTTGATTGGAAAACTGGGATGGATGGAGTACATTAGGATGCAATGTACTTCCTATGACTGCCTTATGATTGAGTTTTTAAGCTCACTAAATGTCAATTGGGATGGAAACTTTAGGGGTCAGGAGGTAGAAATTACATTCTGCATGTTTAATGTGGACCACCGGATGAGCTTGAGAATGTTTAATGAGCTCCTGAAATTCCCAATGGCTGACAGGGCGTATAGAGATGTCCGCCCTTTGTGGAGAGTAGACCCCATTTGGATGAGCATCACTTGCTCCTCATGGAGAGAGTACACGAATCGATTTGGAAGGCCTAGAGTCTTTGACCCCCTACAGGCTAAGGCCACTGATATCTACAACATCAACCTCCATTACCTTCAACGCCTGACCGCGAACATTATTTTTGGTCGCAATGACAACCAAAATGATTGTCGGAAGGCAGAGTTGTTTATTATTTAGTGTATGTTATCGAGCACCCCCATAGACACTGGGGCATTTATAATCCGTCACTTGGTGGAAGTGGCTAAGCCTAGCAATTGGAATGTTATAAGCAATGGGGGCACTGCTACCGCCATTACCATTGCTTTAGGCCATGGTGATAGAATCTCCCAACTCGAACCCTATTTCCTTGGGGGTCACCTGGATGTCGGCACGCTGCACTACATGCACATTATTGATACCCAGGGTGACACCATTTGGTACCCTCACCACAAACAGATTCTCTTCACTCTTCGAAACACTGAGTGCACTACAGTCACCAATAAAAGAAACTGGAAGTTTGACCGAATGATTATTAGGGCAACTGTGCTACCTAGCGAGGAACAGTTAGCAGCTGATGAGGATGCCAGGGATGATGAGGAGGGAGATTATAATGATAATGAGGAGGAAGACGTTCATGCGGGCCAAGAGGGGCCCGAGCCTGAGGGCCCTCATGCTGAGGAGGGGCCTGTCCCACCATTGCCGCCATTTTACCCCCCATTTACCCATGAGACTGGCGGGTCTTCTTGCTCTTCAGCGTATACGCTGCTTTACCCCAACTTCCTCCAATCCTTCTCCACCCTCAAAATGGAGTTCGGGTCCTCGAGAGGGATATACTACTATGCGTGAGGACCTCCATCACGCATCTGGACGCATGGACTCTATTGAGGAGGGAGTTACATATTTTTAGGGTTTTGTTAACTGTTAAAAAGAGAGAGAGCAGCGGCAAATTCAGCGGGAGGAAGAACGGGCTATATGGGAAGGTTGGGAGTATGAAGAGCATAGGCGGATGAATGCGTTGATATGGCGACAATTAGAGTCCATTAGACAGTTGGAGGAGCATTTTTGCACCTTCCTGGGTGATCACGGGCGAGCTGATCTAGACCGTTCATCCACCTTCCACCTATTTCCTCTACATTTTTGGCCGCCCCCGGGCCCGATAGGACCCAGTAACTGTGAGTATGCTCCCCTTCCCTTGCATTCCATGTTTATTTCTTTCATTGGGGATAATGAAATCCTTAAGCATGGAGGAGGGATTGATGCATTTGAAATGTGATATGGGAGTGACATGTTTGGGTATTCGCTAGTGCAGTGTACATACATCCTCACATTAGTAGTATTTAGGGCGCCTTTAGCTCAATTGCATATAATTTCTTATTTCACATTTAGGATCTAGTTGCATACATAGAACTCATTAGTAGTATTCGCAATTTTTATTTTCATTTTCTCTTTAGTAGAGCATGTAGTCTAGTGCATTTAGAATAAATGTTTGCATCGCAAAGGAGACTTGTTTGAGTCGGGCCTGTATAAATTTCCGAGGTAACCCTTCTCACCCTACTCTTCATTTTCCTTGATGCGTTTTATTATTTACCTAGTTAGAATTTATTGCATCCAAAAAAAAGAAAAAAAAAAGAAAAAAATGAAGAAAAGATTTTGAAAACCCCTCTTGTGATGATGAGCCAAGATAGTGGTGGTGAGTTGGTTACCATGGTTGTGCATACTTGTGGGATGCTCTTGGCAAATGCTCTTATATGATGATTTTAAAATGCTTTGACTGCACTGTTCAGTTTTTGCATACTGCTTACCCTTGAATCCTCCTTATCATGCTTGACTACTCCTTTCAAGTGGGCTTCTTATAGGGCTAGTTGTGCCTCTGGTAGTTTGACCTGTGAGACTTTTAGACCTTATTAGACTATTCATCTATATAGTCTCACTGTTTTATTTCATGTGTGACCCTCACATGTGCATCTCTTCTAGAACTTGGGTCTGTTTCTCTCTACGGCTGTATATATGCTATGCATTTGATGATATGATAGAGCATTCTTTGATTGATTAGTAGCCACATAGCCAAACAGCCTTCCTGAAAACCCCTGTTACACCCCTTGCTAGCCCTTTGTGCCTTTACCTGATTTCTCTTGTGGTAAACCCCATCACTTACCGCTTGGCCTTGCATGATTTCCTACCTTTATGCTAGGATTAGGTGAAGCTTTGTTTCAGTGAACTTTACTTGGTAGCATGCGGTGTAAGCTTGCTTGGTTGGTTGGCTATCTCCTGTGTGCTTGTTGGGTTGATAATATTTATAGAGTGAGTCGATGTTGGACTTTGAATTATTTACCACCTACCAATTAAAAAAAAAAAAAGAAGAAAGGGTGAAAAGATTAAAAAGAAAAAAAGAGAGAATGAAATGAAAAATAAAATGTTGGCATGGTTGGTAACTTCTATTATTTATCTCAGCTCGCTCCTTAGAGCCATTCAATGGGATGTATATTTTAATATGGTTAGTTGGGATGGTATGGCAGAAGAATGTAATGTTCGAGATGTGTGTGATGCTTCTTAGTCTCTTGGCTTTAACTCCACATTCCCAGATCGAGAATATGCCTAAGCTTATGGCAAGGTTATTACATTTGGGAGGATGATTGAGAGAGTCGCTTATTTTCAAACACATGAGAGGGGGTGCATCTGCTTTGTTTCCCCTATGAGAGTTACTACCAAGCCTTCTAGTCCATCACTTGTTTGGAGACATCTTGATTTGGATGGGGGTGCGATATGGGATAACTAGATGTAAGTTGAACAATGCGATTTTCAATCAATTGTAAATGAATTTTGAAACTACATCTTTACGCATTAAGTTATCCCACTGGTTGTGTGGACCTTGCTTGATTTGGCCGACTTTCCCCTGATCTTGCCTGAGGAGGTGAGTAATTAGAGGTCTCCATCCCCCGTCAGTTCATTCATGCCTTAGTCTTGCTTGAGGACAAGCAAGAGATAAGTATAGGGGAGTTGACAAAACTCTATTTCTACTGTTTTTGCCCCGTCAATTCCTCTAACTTTCTCCATATATTCCCTAGGATTAGCAGAAGATTTGGTAAAAGTTGCTCACCTTTGTTCATAATTAGCTTATTTGGATCAATTCTCCTTTTTGTAGGTGTCTTAGCTTCAATTCGAAGAATTTCGACACTTATCGGACTAAAAGTGAGCAAGGAGCAATATTTTGGGAAGGAACGAGGTTCGAGAACTGATTAGATGGGTCAAAGGCTTGAAGAACAAAGGGAAAGACACTTGCATGGCTAGCCATGCATGTAAGCATGGCTGTGCAAGTCAAAAATTGAAGCAAGAGAAGTGCACGACTAGGTGTGCAGCTTATGTATGGCCATGCGCTAGTGGCAGAAACCTTCCTGCAGAAGTGCACGGCGGGCTGTGCATTTTTGCATGACCGTGCGCCCCCAACTTTTTGCAATTTAATTCTTTTTCGGTGCAGTTTTGAAGATACCTTATATCTAATTTTTCCTAGACGTTTTGAGGGTGACTTTAGGTTTTCTTTCTCATGTACTTTGGCACTCATCTGGATTCGATTAGAGTGTTTAATTCCTTATTTTGACTTGTGAATTGACCTTGGCAATTGATTAAAGTATGTTTCTCCACCCTTCTCTCTGCAATTTTTATCAAAGTTTGTGTCTTTCGTCATGGTTTTCAGTTTCTTGTTTGTGGTTGGAATTATTACAATGATTAGTGGCTAAATCCCCTATCTTAGGGTTCGATTAGCCCCTATTATGCGATTTGGATTCATGTTCTAGGTTTTTATGAATGAATGCCCCTATTTATGATTGAATTCTCACTTAGTATGCCACGTGTTCGATGAATTACCTGAGAGGGTTAAATTCATGTTCTTAATTGAGGTTTAGGAAATCAACGAAAGTTGAATCCTTTACCTAGAGCTACTTTGTGAGCAACTGGATTTCTTAATAACATAAAAATGGATAGCGGTTCAATCGGGAATAGCGGGTTGCTTAATCTTGTGGTTTTGTTGATTCTAGCTTCATGAAAATAGATAAATAGGATTGCTAATCCAGTCTAATGACCGTCGCAAGAAGCTGTAGATGTACTTTCACTTGCAACCATTCTATTTCAGTTATTTGGGTGTGCTGATTCCCATGATTTAGTTTTGATCCAAAGAGTGTAATAGTGCGGTGAATCCCAACCTAGGACTTTCGTTATCATCGAGTTAAATAGTTTCAGTAGCACTTAGATCTATCAACCGGAATCTATTTTTGCCTAAATCGAGCGTCGCAGTCAACCGAGTGACTAAAATCAAGTTCCCTATGGGCACGACCCACACTTGCTGTTGCTAGCCACAACTGGCAAAGTGCACTTGCGGCAGCATTTTAAGACAACATATATATATATATATATATATATATATATATATATATATATATATATAAGTATATATGTATATATATATATATATATATGTATATATATATATATATATATATATATGCATATACATATGTATGTGCATATATATATATATATATATATATATATATATATATATATATATATATATATATATATATATATACAAATATATTCATATATGTATATGCATATATACGAGTGTATATTATATATATAATATATATATATATATATATATATATATATATATATATACACACACACACACACACACACACACACACATATACATATTATATATATATTATATATGTTTTCGTGTGTGTGTATAAATAAATATAAATATATATATATATATATATATATATA
>JAKOGI010002064.1:0-15000 GCA_029747015.1 Carnegiea gigantea | reverse complement strand
AATATATATATTGTGTTGTGTAGTGTGTGTGGAATATATTATATATTACACACACACATGTACATATATACGTATACAGATATGCGTATATATATAATATATATATAACTATATATAATATATAATATATATATTAATTTTGATATATATATATTATAATAATAATATATATATATATATATTATATAGAACAATATATAGGGATAGATACATATATATGTTAGATATATATATATATATAATATATATATATATATGTGATGATGTATATATTATACCCATATATATGATGTATGAATATATGTGTATATCTATAATATGTACATGAATACTATATATACATATATGATATATATATATATATATATATATATATAGTATATATAATAATAGATATATATATATACTATAATAGGGTGATATATAATACATATATATATATATATATCACACACACACACACACACCACACACACACACACACACATATATACATATATAATATATAGAGAACATTATATATAATATATATACAATATATATATATATATATATAGATATATATATAATATACACATATATATATTATATATAGCATATATAGTATATATATATACTATAATATATATACACACATATATATATAGATATAATATATATATATTCAATAGATATCTATATCTATATATATATATATAATTTATATATATAGTATAATGTAGACATATATATAACATACCTGGATGTATGCATGTGTGTGTGTGCATATATAGATATTATATATACATATATATCTATATATATACTTATATATACATACCATAATATATAATACATAGATATATATACATATATACATATACACTATCGATATATATAGACAATATACATATATACTATATTTAATTACATATATAGATATAGATGATATATAATATATTAAAGTATACATGTATATAGATATATAAGATTAATAAGATATATATATATATATATATATAAACATTATATATATATACTATATATAATATATTATATATATATATATATATATAGATATATATATATATATATATATCTACATCTGGATCTCCTATACCGCGAAACGGACCCCACACTGGGAGGTGTATTGTGGTGTTGTATAGTGTATATTGATATAGATAAAGTATATGTGTATTTGGTATTATAATACAGGTATATATATAATATATATAAATATATAATATATAATTATATATAATATGAGTATACATACATATATAATATGAGATATTTGTGGGGTATATATATACAGATATATAAATATCTATATATAGATACTAGATATATATATATAATATATATACACACAACACACACACACACATACATACATATATATACATATGTATGTGTATATATATGTATGTGTGTGTGTATTTATATATGTATATATATATATATGTGTGTGTGTGTGTGTGTGTGTGTGTGTGTGTGTGTGTATATGTATGTATAGCATCGCGAGTGCACGGTGGCATTATCGCAAATCAAGGTCGATGCCGCAAAGACTAGGTTGATCCCTCAGGATAGCCTAAGCGATTCCAAATTTGAGAATTGAATTTAACTACACTATTTATCTAATCTAATAAATAATCAATCGAGGAACCAAGCAATTTTCCAACTCAAGAATTAATCAAGCACCTTTTCTTTATATGGGTAATTCCAAAACCAACAATCGATTCATCAAGCCCCTCTTTCAAGGTTGGATGAAATTCTTAAATCTCAACTGCCATTTCCCAAGGTTTTTTAATTAGTCTTAGATACTTCAAAATACGATTATCAAAGTTGGGGGCTTCTTAAACGGTGTGTCTTTCTCAAGATAACACGCATTTAAGTCGAATCTTAGTTTTCCAACTCCAAGTTTCACCTTTCAGGTCTTTACCAATTGTCTAAAATAAGTAAGAAATTGATCAAGCTTCCTACTAGTAAATCAATGCCTAAAATTCAATAGAATAAACCCGACAAAGTGAAGGCACTTTTAGATTAAAACAAGAATTGATTCATTCACAAAAATTCAAGTTAATTCCAAGATTAACAATCAAAAATTAACATAAAAATCAATGATAATATGAAAGCATAAAAATCTAAAAAGAAAAGAGAAGAGAAGGGAGAGGAATCGCTCCGTCAATGCATGCTTAAACCGTCAGTTGCAAACCCGGCATGGAACCCTTGCAAATCTTCGCCTCAATTCTCTTTCTAAAATCCTAATCTAATTGATAAACTTGAAGAGAGGAAAAATAGAAATGGATGGGATGTGCGAAAATGAGGTTGAGAAGCACCCTTTTTATAGTAAAATTTCTGAAAGCCGAACAGCTACGTGTAATAATGGAATTAAAACTACCAAGAAGTCGAAAAGCTGTGAGAAAACAAATAGTCTGGCGGTAAATGAAGATACCACGGACCGTGGCCGCCACCATGGACAGACCGTGGTCAGCTCTGGCTCGACATTCTTCTATTTTTTGTTCCGTACACGGGCATAGCAAACTCAGGAGTGTTCATGGGGAGTCAAAATACACTCATTTAGGTCAAAAAAGGGGTAAAAAAAGTCCAAAACTTGCAAAACACAGAAAAGAATGATACCCAAGCGTAAAACAAGAAAAAGAGTATAAATTATAAAATGAAGCACATAATTGTCCCTAAGAATGGCACAAAATGATCTCAAAATAGTCTGCACATCAAATACTTATCAAACTTTCCCATGCTTAAGCTATTACTTGTCCTCAAGCAAACACTATATAAAATCGACAAGGGGAGATGCATCCAGGACTCAAAACATAACAACCTCCTTAAAGTAGGCAAGTTATAGCATATCACAAGCAAGAATAGCAAATAATGGCAACCAAAAGTAGTGCGCAAAACATTTCACAATCAAGGGTAGGAGAAGGTTTTCGAAAAGATACAAGACCCCAAGTTCGATATCAAACTTGATCGCCTCCAAAGAATTATAAAGCACATCACATAAGCACATGAGATTCTAAAGCTAAATAGACTGGTGGAACCGCACTTTGGAGAAATATGAATCACTCCCACTCATGTATTTGAAATATAGCATAGGTTCACTCAAGACTCATTCCAAAAAAGCAATCTATCGTATGCTTGCAAAGACTCTCAAATTCTCCCCCACTAAAATGCAATGTGCATAAGAAAATCAACAGGACTTTATATGGGTTGTAATGTAGGCTAAAAGGGTTAAGAAAAAGGAGTGGATACATGCACTTGGGACATTGTGGAGCTACTTAGCCAAGTGACTAGGGAGCAATCAACCAAATCACCAATTAACCAATAAGTTCAGCAGCACTCTAAACCTCAACAAACAATGAATTTACCCCCAATGAATTATGTAAGAAATGAGTTGACAAAGAAAGGAACACAAGCTATTTACATAGCCAAGGCCAATCACTTTTTTTTTTGGGGGTTTTTTTTCTTTTTCTTTTTCTTTTCTTAGCTTTTTTTTGCAAGATGATTTTATCTTCCTTTTTTCTTCAACATAACTTTTTTCCTTTTTTTTGGGAATTGAAATGAAAATTGCAATTATTAAAAAGCATAGGAACTCGTATTATTAACCCATAATCAAATACATATACACAACCCAAATAAGAGGGAGCCAAAGCAAATGCTCAATATCATCAATCTCTAAACAAACCAACAGATTAAAGCCACCTTAAACTCAATTATCGCCAAAACCGCCCACTACATACTTGAACGAGATGCTCCATAGACTTAGCTTAAAGATAGGAGTATGCATTCAGCCAAGGGCTAATATGAAGGGATCACAACAAAGATGGATATAAGCTTAAATGGGCTAACAAAGGGAATAAACATGTAATGCAAGGGTAGGCAATTTGGCTACGTGGTTGAAATAATAAAAGAAAGAAATGCCTCTATCGTGTCATAACCTATGCACATGCTTATGTAGTTTTGAACAAGAATCTAGGTAAGTTCTAGAGATGCAACATAGAAGATTCACACACATGAAAGAAACATGAGACTAAATATAATGAATTAGGCCAAATAAAGCTCAAAATCTCACGGGACATCTACCTAAGTCTCATCTAGCTCATGAAGCAACTATCATGTATAAATATTAGTACTAAGGACTCTAAGGGATAACAAAGTTCTTAACCAAAACAAGCGTCAAAATAAGAAATATTTACAAACCTTGAAAAAATTTAGCTCCAAAAGGGATTACACATCAAAAGTTACTCAAGCTTATGAAGGCTCTCATACCTAAATAAAAGCAATATTGAAGGGAATCCACACCATCCCTACATACAATCCTATATGCAAATCTAAAAATCAACTAAATGCAATGTACTAATGTAAACAAAAACAAACCTAATACTACATGGTGTAACAAGTATGCAAACTAAAAACCAAAATAAAAACATAAAACTACCCTTCCCCCATACTTAGATAAAGTATTATTATTCAAAGAAAACAAAGGTAAGACGAAACAGAAAACAAAGTCTAACGATCTCACTAGGTTAGGTGTTCCGTACACCTAAGGTAAGGCCTCCATGCAATATGGGCCAAATGGAGCATCAGCTACTCCATCATAACTTCAAGACTCGACTCATTAAATTAGATGTTGTCAACACGCGTAGGAGCTTATCGAACTCCTAGGCCACAATTTAGAAAATATAAGGTAAGAGACAATAACCAAAATCACACCAAAAACAACAAGTATCCTCTTAACCTTATCAAAGGCCTTAGAATAATGATAGAAAGGATCAAAGAATGTAGTCCATGTAACTTTCTTAGGCAAGTCCTCTAGGCATACACAATAAGGGTCAATGGAGGGATCATACTCACTAAAGCAACCTAGGGACACATAATCATCAATACTCCCACCAAGCACATCATACACATTATCCTCATAATCCAAATCAACATTAGCATCAAAAATTACAGTATTATCAATGGGCACATCAGCGTAATACTCGGGGGAAGGAGGGGGTTGTAAATACATAAGTGAAACATGAGAATGATTAAGGAGATTAGGGAGAGCAATATTACAACTAAGGCTAGGAGACTCCTCTTACATAAACACATCACGCGACCCCTTCAAAGGAATCTTATCTAGATCATACACCCCATTTAAAATATATTCCGACTCAAAACATGCATCAGCAACACCAAATCTAGCAATTCCTTCAAAAGGCTCATCCACCTCGAGTCCCGTGCACTGAGCTAAGGTCAGGATAATTAGTATTGCCCAGGGTGATGCAAAGTCGAGTTGAGCATAGCACGCATAATAAGGACACGAATTAATATCATGGTCAGAAGATTTACACAAATCACGCCAAAAAGAAGCATAATAAAATCGAGCATAAAATGCACAAAGATTAGGAAATGAATATCTAGAGACACAACTAGCCTTGTCAAATTCAAATGAATTCCAAGTAATTCACTCAAGCAAGTAACATGCATCATTAACATTTTTACCATGAAAATCCCAATACTCTAAAAGAATACGGGTGTCATTATTCACACGCTCATCAACGATGTCTAAAATTTTTCATTTACCCACACAATAACCACATTCAGTAAGAAAGACATTTAAACACTTAAAATACCTCTAAAATAATTCATACTCAAATTGGAAAAAACGGCATATTGCCATTGTTTTTTTCCTAAAAATTTTTATTTTTTTAATTTTCAATTTTTTTTGGTTTCTTCATTTTTCCAAAGAGAAACAAAATGCTTAGTTAAACGCATTGAGGAAAGCCCAATATTCGACACCAGTCCCCGGCAACGGTGCTGAAAACTTGATAGGCTTGCAAGCGCACGGTGGCATCGTCGCAAATCAAGGTCGATTCCACAGAGATTAGGCTGATCTACTTGGTTATAATCCCTCAAGATAGGCTAGGACAATCCAAATTTGGCAATGATATTTAACTAAGCTATTCATCTATTCTAACAGATAATCAATTAAGGAATTCAGTCAAACAAAGTAATTTTTCAGCTTAAGAATTAATCATACGCCTTTTCATTAGATGAGTAATTCCAAAGCTGATAATCGATTTATCAAACCCCTCTTTCAAGGTGGAATGAAATTCTTAAACCTAATCAAGTACCGTTTCTCAAGGGTTTTTGATAAATCTAAGATCATTAAGAACGCCATTATCAAATTTAGGGATTTCTTAAACGGTGAGTCTTTCTTAAGATCCCAATGCACTTAAGTCGAATCTTAGTTTTTCAACGTCTAGTTTCAGCTTTCAGGTCTTCATCAAATGTCTAAAACAAGAAAGAATTTGATCAAGTTTCCTACTAGCAAATCAACGTCTAAGATTCAATAGAATAAACCCAACAAATCCATAGCACTTTTAGATCAAAACAAGAATTGATTCATTCACAAGAATTCAACTCAATTCCAAGATTAACAGTCAAAAATTGACATACAAATCAATAATAATATGAAAGCTTAAAAATCTAAAGAGAAAAAAGAAGAGAAAGGAGAGGAATTGCTCAGCCGATGCGCGCTTGAACTGTCAATTGTAAACCCGGCATGGAATCCTTGCAAATCTTCACCTTAATTCTCACTCTAAAATCCTAAACTAATTGATAAACTTGAAGAGAGGGAAAATGAAAATGGACGGGATGTGTGGAAATGAGGTTGAGAAGCACCCTTTTGATAGTAAAATTCCTAGAAGCCGAATAGCCACGCGTAATAATGAAATAAAAACTACCAGGAAGTCAAAAAGTTGCGAGAAAACAAAAAGCCTCATGGGAAATGAAGACACCACGGACCATGGCCACTACCACGAATAGACCGTGGTCAGCTCTGGCTCAACATTCTTCTGTTCTTTCTTCTTTCCACGGGCATAGCAACTCAAGGGCGTTCGTGGGGAGTCAAAATACACTCATTTAGGTCAAAGCAAGGGTAAAAAGGTCCAAAACTACAAAACACAGAAAAGAATGATATCCAAGCGTAAAACGGGAAAATGACTATAAATTATAACATGAAGCATATAATTCTCCAAAGAATGGCACAAAATGACCTCAAAATAGTATGCACATTAAAAACCTATCAAACTCCCCCACGCTTAAACTATTGCTTGTCTTCAAGCAAACGCAATATAAAACCGACAAGGGAAGATGCGTCTAGGACTCAAAACATAATAACCTCCTTAAAGTAGGTAAGTCATAGCATATCACAAGCAAGAATAGCAATCAATGGCAACAACAAGTAGTGCACAAAACATTTCAAAATCAAGGGCAGGAGATGGATTTAAAAAATGTATGAGACCACAAGCTAGATATCAAACTTAATCACCCCTAAAGAACCACAAAGCACATCACATAAGCACATGATATTGTAGAGCTAAATAGACTGGTAGAACATCACTTAGGAAAAATGTGAATCACTCTCACTCATGTATTTGAAATATAGCATAGGTTCACTTAAGACTCATTTCAAATATGCAATCTACCATATGCTTGCAACTCTCAAATTCTCCGCCACTAAAATGAAATGCTCCCAAGAAAATCATGGGTTGTAATGTGGGGTAAAAGGGTTAAGGAAAAGGAGTTGATACATGCACTTGGGACAATGTAGAGCTACTTAGCCAAGTGACTAGAGGGCAACCAACCAAACCACCAATTAACCAATAAGTTCACCAACACTCTAAACCTCAAAATACAATGAATTTACCCCCAATGACTCATGTAGGAAATGAGTTGACAAAGAAAGGAAAACAAGCTATTTACATAGCCAAGGCCAATCATTTAGTTTCTTTTCTGGGTTTTTTTTCTTTTTCTTTTTCTTTTTTTTAGCTTTTTTCGCAAGATGACTATATCTTCCTTTTTTTTTCTTTTTCTTCGACATAACTTTTTTTCTTTTTTTTGGGAAATGAAATGAAAATTGCAATTATTAAAAGGTATATAAGCTCGAATTATCAACTCATAATCTAATACATATACACAACCCAAATAAGAGGGAACCAAAGCAAATGCTTAATATCATCAACCTCTCAACAAACCAACATACTAAAGCCACCTTAAACTCAATTATCCCTAAAACCACCCACCACATAGTTGAAGTGATACTCCATAGACTTGGCTTAAAGGTAGGAGTATGTGTTTGGCCAATGGCTAATATGAAGGGGTCACAACAAAGATGGATATAAGCTCAAAGGGGCTAACAAAAGGAATAAACATGTAATGCAAGGGTAGCCTATTTGGCTATGTGGCTGAAATAATCAAAGAAAGAAATGCCTCTATCGTATTATCAACTATGCACATGCTAATGTAGTTTTGAATAAGAGTTTAGGCAAGTTGTGGAGATGCAACATGAAAGAGTCACACACATGAAAGAAACATGAGACTCAATATAATGAATTAGTCCAAATAAGGCTCAAAATCTTACAGGACGTCTATCTAAGTCTCATCTAGCTCATAAAGCAACTATCATGTACAAACATTAGTGCTAAGGACTCCAAGGGATAACAAAGTTCTTAACCAAGACAAGGGTCAAAACAAGAAATATTTATAAAACCTTGAAAAATTTTAGCACTAAAAGGAATTACACATCAAAAGTTGCTCAAGCTCTTGAAAGCTATCTTACCTAAATAAAAGCATCATTGGAGGGAATCCACACCATCCCCACATACAATCCTATATGGAAATCTAAAAATCAACAAAATGTAACGCACTAATGCAAACAAAAACGAACCTAATACTACATGGTTTAACAAGTATGCAAACTGAAAACCAAAATAGAAAACATAAAACTACCTTCCCGCATGCTTAGATAAAGCATTATTGTTCAAAGGAAACAAAGGTAAGAGAAGGGAAATGGAAAACAAAGTATAACGATCTCCCCAGGTTAGGTGTTGCGTACCCCTAACCTAAGGCCTCCACGCAATATAGGCCAAATTGAGCATCAGCCACTTCATCATAACTTCATGACTCGACTCATTAAATCAGACGCTGTCAACATGCGCAGGAGCTTATCGAACTCCTGGGGTCACAATTTAGAAAATATAAGGCAAGAGGCAGCAACCAAAATCACAACAAAGACAACAAGTATCCTCTTAACCTTATCAAAGGCCTTAGAATAATCATAGGAAAGCTTAAAGAAAGTAGTCCACATGACTTTCTTTGGCAAATCCTCTAGGCATATACAATAAGGGTCAATGGAGGGATCATACCCTCTAAAGCAAACTAGGGATACATAATCATTAATTCTCCCACCAAGCACATCAAACACGTTTTCTGCATAGCCCAAATCAATATTAGCATCAAAAATCACAGTATTATCAATGGGCTCATCAACGTAATACTAGGGGGAAGCAGAGGGTTGTAAATACATAAGTGAAACATGGGAATAATTAAGGGGATTAGGGAGAGCAACATTACAACTAAGGCTAGGAGACTCCTTTTTGATAAACACATCACATGACCCCTCCAAATGAATCTTATCTAGATCATGCACCCCATCTAAAATATATTCCGACTCAAAACATGCATCAGCAGCATCAAACCTAGCAATTCCTCCAAAAGGCTCACTCACCTCGAGTCCCATGCACTGAGCTAAGGTCAGGGCAACATCAATATTGCCCCAGGGTGATGCAAAGTCAAGTTGAGCATAGCATACATAATAAAGGCACGAATTAATATCATGGTCAGAAGATTTACACAAATCACACCAAAAAGGAGCATAATAAGGTCGAGCATAAAATGCACAAAGATTAGGAAATGAATATCTAGAAACAGGACTAGCCTTGTCAAATTCAAATGAATCCTAAGTAATTCACTCAAGCAAGTAGCATGCATCATCAACATTTTTACCATAAAAACCCCAATACTCTAAAAGAATACGGGTGTTACTATTCATACCTCATCAGCAATGTATAAAATTTTGTATTTACCCACACAATAACCACATTGAGCAAGAAAGACACTTAAACACTTAAAATACCTCCAAAATAATTCATGCTCAAAATGGAAAAAATGAAAAATTGCCATTGCCTTTTTTTTCCTCAATTTTTTTTTAATTTTCAATTTTTTTTGGGGTTCTTCTTTTTCCAAAGAGAAATAAAATGGTTAGTCAAACATATTGAGAAAAACCAATATTCAACACTAGTCCCCGACAACAGCGCAGAAAGCTTGACCGGGCCGTAAGCGCACGGAGGCATCATAGCAAATCATGGTCGATTCCATAGAGATTAGGTTGATCTACTGGGTTATAATCGCTCAAAATAGGCTAACAGAATCCAAATTTGAGAATGATATTTAACTATGCTATTTATCTATTCTAACAGATAATCAATCAAGGAATTTAGTCAAACCGAGCAATTTTCCAACTCAAGAATTAATCATGTACCTTTTCTTTAGATGAGTAATTCCAAAACTGATAATCGGTTTATCAAACCCCTCTTTCAAGATTGAATGAAATTCTCAAATCTAATCAAGTACCGTTTCTCAAGGGTTTTTGATTTAATCTAAGATCATTAAGAATGCGATTATCAAATTTAGGGGTTTCTTAGACGATGAGTCTTTCTTAAGATCCCATGCACTTAAGTCAAATCTTAGTTTTTCAACTGCTAGTTTCACCTTTTAGGTCTTCACCAAATGTCTAAAACAAGTAGGAAATTGATCGAGTTTCCTACTAGCAAATCAACATCTAAGATTCACTAAAACAAACTCAACAAACCCAAAGCACTTTTAGATCAAAACAAGAATTGATTCATTCACAAGAATTCAATTCAATTCCAAGATTAACAATCAAAAATTGACATAAAAAACATTAATAATCTGAAAGCACAAAAATCTAAAGAAAAAAGAGAATAGAAGGGAGAGGAATTGCTCAGCCAATGTGTGCTTGAATTGATTGTAAACCCAGCATGGAATTCTTGTAAATCTTTACCTCAATTCTCTCTCTTTCTAAAATCCTAATCTAATTGATGAACTTGAAGAGAGGAAAAATGGTAATGGACGGAATGTGTGGAAATGTTTGAGAAGCACCCTTTTTATAGTAAAATTCCTGGAAGCTGAACAGCCACCTGTAATAATGGAATCAAAACTGCCAGGAAGTCAAAAAGCTGCGAGAAAACAAAAAACCTCGTGGGAAATGGAGACACCATGGACCGTGGCCACCACCACGGATAGACCGTGGTCAGCTCTGCCTTGACATTCTTTTGTTCTTTCTTCCTTCCACGGGCATAGTAACTCAGCAGTATTCGTGAGGAGTCAAAATACACTCATTTAGGTCAAAAAAAGAGTAAAAAGGTCCAAAACCTGCAAAACACAGAAAAAACGACATCCAAACATAAAACAGGAAAAGGAGTATAAGTATAACATAAGGCACATAATTCTTCCTAAGAATGGCACGAAATGACCTTAAAATAGTGTGCACATTAAGGACTTATCAAACTTCCCCGTACTTGAACTATTGCTTGCCCTCAAGCAAACATGATATACAACCGAAAAGGGAAGATGCATCTAGGACTCAAAATATAACAACCTCCTTAAAGTAAATAAAGAATAGCAATCAATGGCAACCACTAGTAGTGCATAAAATATTTCAAAATCAGGGGCAGAAGATGGTTTTCGAAAAGGTACGAGACCACAAGCTCGATATCAAACTTGATCACCCTCAAAGAACCACAAAGCACATCACATAAGCACATGAGATCGTAGAGCTAAATAGACTAGTAGAACCTCACTTAGGAGAAATGTGAATCACTCCCACTCATGTATTTGAAATATAGCATAGGCTCACTTAAGATTCATTCCAAATATGCAATCCACCATATGCTTGCGATTTTCAAATTCTCTGCCACTAAAATGAAATGTGCCCAAGAAAATCAAGAGGACTTTATATGGGTTGTAATGTGGGCTAAAAGGGTTAAGGAAAAGGAGTTGATACATGCACTTGGGACAATGTGGAGCTACTTAGCCAAGTGACTAAGGAGCAACCAACCAAACCACCAATTAACCAATAAGCTCACCAACACTCTAAACCTCAAAATACAATGAATTTTCCCCCAATGACTCATGTAGGAAATGAGTTGACAAAGAAAGGAACACTAGCTATTTGCATATCTAAGGCCAATCACTTAGTTTTTTTTTCTAGGTTTTTTTCTTTTTCTTTTTCTTTTTTTAGCTTTTTTTGCAAGATGACTTTATCTTCCTTTTTTTCCTTTTTCTTTGACATAACTTTTTTTCTATTTTTTTGGGGAAATGAAACGAAAATTGCAATTATTGAAAGGTATATGAACCCGAATTATCAACTCATAATTTAATACATATACACAACCCAAATAAGAGGGAACCAAAGCAAATGCTTAATATCATCAACCTCTAAACAAACCAACATACCAAAGCCACCTTAAACTCAATTATCCCTAAAACCACCCACTACATACTTGGAGTGATGCTCCATAGACTTGGCTTAAAGGTAGGAGTACGTGTTTGGCCAAGGGCTAATATGAAGGGATCACAACAAAGATGGATATAAGCTCAAAGAGGCTAACAAAGGGAATAAACATGTAATGCAAGGGTAGGCTATTTGGCTATGTGGTTGAAATAATCAAAGAAAGAAATGCCTCTATCATGTCATGAACTATGCCCATGCTAATGTAGTTTTGAACAAGAATCTAGGCAAGTTCTGGAGATACAACATGGAAGAGTCACACACATGAAAGAAACATAAGACTAATTATAATAAATTAGTCCAAATAAGGCTTAAAATCTCACGAAACATCTACCTAAGTCTCATCTAGCTCATGAAGCAACTCTCATGTACAAATATTAGTGCTAACGACTCCAAGGGATAACAAAGTTCTTAACCAAGACAAGGGTCAAAACAAGAAATATTTATAAAACCTTGAAAAATTTTAGCACCAAAAGGGATTGCACATCAAAAGTTACTCAAGCTCATGAGAGTTATCATACCTAAATAAAAGCATCATTAGAGGGAATCCACACCATCCCTACATACAATCCTATATGTAAATCTAAAAATCAACTAAATGCAACGCACTAATGCAAACAAAAACAAACCTAATACTACATGGTTTAACAAGTATGCAAACGAAAAACCAAAATAGAAAACATAAAACTACCCTTCCCCTATACTTAGATAGAGCATTATTGTTCAAAGGAAACAAAGGTAGGAGAAGGGAAACAGAAAGCAAAGTATAACGATCTCACCAGGTTAGGTGTTGCGTACACCTAAGCTATGGCCTCCATATAATATGGGCCAAATAGAGAATTAGCTACTCCATCACAACTTCAAGACTCAACTCATTAAATAAGACGCCATCAGCACGCGCAGGAGCTTGTCAAACTTCTGGGCCAGAAAATATAAGGTAAGACGCAATAACTAAAATCACACCAAAGATAACACGTATCCTCTTAACCTTATCAAAGGCCTTAGAATAATCATAGAAAAGATTAAAGAACGTAGTCCACATGACTTTCTTACGCAAGTTCTCTAGGCATGCACAATAAGGGTCAATGGAGGGATCATACCCCCTAAAGCAACCTAGGGACATATAATTATCAATACTCCCACCAAGCACATCAAACAGTTATCCTCATAGCCCAAATCAACATTAGCATCAAAAATCATAGTGTTATCAATAGGCACATCAACGTAATACTCACGGGAAGGAGAGGGTTGTAAATGCGTAGGTGAAACATGGGAATGATTAAGGAGATTAGGGAGAGAAATATTACAACTAAGGCTAGGAGACTCCTCTTACATAAACACATCACGTGACCTCTCCAAAGGAATCTTATCTAGATCATACACCTATCTAAAATATCTTCCCACTCAAAACATGCATCAGCAACATCAAACCTAGCACTTTCCCCAAAAGGCTCACTCACCTTGAGTTGACCATAGCATGCATAAAAAGGACACGAATTAATATCATGGTCAAAAGAATTACACAAATCACACCAAAAAGGAGCATAATAAGCTCGAGCATAAAACACACAAGGATTTAGAAATGAATATCTAGGAACGCGACTAGCCTTGTCAAATTCAAATGAATCCCAAGCAATTCACTTAAGCAAGTAACATGCATCATTAACATTTATACCATGAAAACCCTAGTATTTTAAAAGAATATTGGTGTTACTATTCACACCCTCATCAACAATGTCTAAAATTTTTTATTTACCCACACAATAACCACATTGAGCAAGAAATACATTTAAACACTTAAAATACCTCCAAAATAATTCATGTTCAAATTAGAAAAAATGGAAAATTGCCATTGTTTTGTTCCTCAAAATTTTTATTTTTCTAATTTTAAATTTTTTTTCGGTTTCTTCCTTTTCTCAAATGAAAACGAATTGCTTAGTCAAACATATTGAGAAAAACCCAATATTTGACATTAGTCCCTAGCAACGGTGCCGAAAACTTGATAGGGTCGCAAGCACACGATGACATCGTAGCAAATTAAGGTCGATTCCACATAGATTACGTTGATCTACTGGGTTATAATCCCTCAAGATAGGCTTAGGGAATCCAAATTTGAGATTGATATTTAACTATGCTATTTATCTAATCTAATAGATAATCAATCAAGGAATTCAATCAAACCAAGCAATTTTCCAACTCAAGAATTAATCGCGCACCTTTTCTTTAGTTGGGTAATTCCAAAACTAATAATTGATTTATCAAACCCCTCTTTCAAGGTGGAATGAAATTCTTAAATCTAATCAACTACCATTTCTCAAGGATTTTTTATTAATCTAAGATCATTAAGAATGCGATTATCAATTTAGGAATTTCTTAAACGGTGAGTATTTCTCAAGATCCGACGCACTTAAGTCGAATCTTAGTTTTTCAACTTCTAGTTTCACCTTTCAGGTCTTCATCAAATGTCTAAAACAAGTAAAAAACTTGACTAGTTTCCTACTAGCAAATCAACGTCTAAGATTCAATAGAAGCCCAACAATTCCAAAGCACTTTTAGATCAAAACAAGAATTGACTCATTCAC